>VMBQ01001760.1:157947-169556 GCA_007657795.1 Dreissena rostriformis
GATGAACGACATAGTTATGGCCCGGACAAGCTCATTTATGGCCATTTTTGACCTTTGACCTCAAAGTGTGACCTTGACCTTGGAGATATTGATGTAATTCTTTCGCGCGACACACTGTCAAATGATGGTGAACTATTGTGCCAAATGATTTTAAAATCCCTTGATAGATGACATAGTTATGGCCCGGACAAGCTTTAGGGACAGACCGACAGACAGACCGACAAAGTGACTCCTATATAGCCCCCATTACCAATGGTAATGGGGGTATAATTAATCTGTTTGTCTGTCTGCCATGCAAAACAAAGTTAAAGGCTGGACAAAAAATGTTCTTTAATTATATCCATATGAGAAAACTTGCATGTTAATATTAGCCCGTCACTGTGACCTTAACCTTGAAGCGACCAGCATAGTTGTTTTAGGCAACACATCAAATTGCTTTATGTTTTTTTTGTGCCCATTTATTTTGAAATCCTAGCATGCACAAGAAAATCATGGGCCAGACTCAAGCATGTACTTTTACAATATCCATATAAGAATTTTAGAAATATACAAAAACTGCAAGTGTCCAACCTTGATGAGAGCAACATAGTTTTGAAAGCGACATGTTGGCTTGATATGGTGATCATTATGCAAACAAAGTTATGAGCAAAACATGAAATGTCCACCCACAAGTCCCACACACACGCACAGACAGGGTTACCAAAATTTATCCTGACACATGCCTTTAAATCAGCCTGATAACCAGGTAACCTAATAACCCAAAAGTTTTTAGGCAAGTTGAACACGTGACCTGGAATATCCGTCAGTAGCTCTCCGGTGACGGACTACTTTTTATCATTAAAACATTAAACCATTTCTTTTTAATGTTATTGAGTATATTACATATCATTCTTTTTGTGTCTTCTTTAAAATATATTACTGAACCAGCTTTCGGTATTTTTATTTTCATTCTTGATTACGCAATGTATGACGTATCCCGTGTGAATCATTTCGTTGACGAAACATATTGGGACAACAATCTATGGACGTTGTGGTTTTTTAACAGTAAACTTTTTGTTTAAAACATCGAACAAATCCAAAACGTATTTCGGATTGATTGTAATGTGTTTGTCATGCATAAGAACAGACAATAAAAGTGCATATAGTTGTTGCTTTATTGTTAATAGCATTGGATTAAAGTTGTCATTTATGATTCTGGTAAGCGTGCTGTTTATGCTTTTTTTTTTTTTTAGGACTCCTGTCAAAGCTTAAATAATGCCATCAATTTAATCTACAGCACAGTTTCAGCTGCAATTGATATTTTAATTATTCAAATAATGTGCTACGTGTAATTATATTTATTTTTGATTATTTTTTTTTATGTGTGGCTCAATTTTATTTATAACAGTTGACTTAGACTGAATGTGCACGCCATTTTGTTCAATTGAATGTTCCAATAAAATTGAGTTTTTGTTTTGCTGTTGCATTTTTTTTTCAATTTCCAACAATAAAAATATCACATTCTTGATTCGTTTTTAATTTCTTCTCATATTTTTATAAGGAAAGTATTAAAAGAAACGGTTTAATGTGGAACTTATTTTTACGTGACACAATCGGTAGTTATTTGGTCGTTAGGCATGCTGCAGGAGGCCTGATCAGAATTATTATTTTGTTATGTCAATTAATCATTAATTTTGTGTTTGATAAAATGTGTAAATGTGACATGATAAATAGAATAATAGGTTGATGACGTGGATGGAGAANTTTGATCCCAGGGGCTTAATTTGAACAAACTTGGTAGAGGACTATTAAATGTCACTACACACCAAATTCGGTAGTCCTATGCCATACGGTTATGGACAAGAAGATTTTTAAAGTTTGCACAAAAGAGGCCTTATTTTAGCGTATGTTCATTTTTGTGACCCCCGGGGCAGGGTCACATTTGACCCCAGGGGCATAATTTGAACAAACTAGGTAGAGAACTATTGTTGTCACTACATACCAAATTTGGTAGCCCTAGGCCCTACGGTTATGGAAAAGAAGATTTTTAAAGTTCGCACAAAATAAGTTTTATATAAGCATATGTTCATTTTTGTGACCCCTGGGGCAGGATAAAATTTGACCCCAAGGGCATAATTTCAACAAATTTGAAAGAGGATCACCCCAGAAACATTTGTGAGAAGTTTTATCAGAATTGGACTTGTAGTTTAGGAGAAGATGTTTAAAGAAAAAGTTAACGCATGCACGCACGGACGCACGCACGCACGACGGACACAGGACCATGACAAAAGCCCCGCTGGCCTCTGGCCAGTGGAGCTAAAAAATGGCCTCAGTGGCGATCCAAAAACCAGAATTCCGGTTTACGGAAAACTTTCACCCATGTAAGCATAATGCGCTATTAACAGTAACTGTTGTGGGAGGTAAACTCTGACACTAATTTGATTTTACCTGATCTATTTATAACCTCAGATTCTTAATGACTACCTGTGCTGCACAAAAATACCATGTGAGTATGAAGAAGCAAAGTGCACTTTTTTTATTATGCAAAATTTGTCCTCTTCTGCCACAAGTATAAATCACAGTTTGTTTATTGACTGTTTTCCTATTTAGGATCCATAAATTTGTTATTCCATTTTAAATTATATTCACACTGTCAATTGTATGTCAATGTGCCAATGAATGCAAACCGAAATTCTCTGCTATAAATTATTAAACAGCACTACTTTGTTAGGTGAAATGTAGTGATTTCTTGCTACTGCCAATTGTTCTGGTAACTGTAGTTGTTGGCAAGCAAACATAATATCTTTGTGAATAAAACACTTAATATGCAGTTGATGAAACTTTGGAAAAATAGATATAATTATCTGAGTCATTTAAAATATATTGCCATGTTATGTCAATATGTTTAACAGAATAAACTAGAGCTTTGTCACTAACGTGACGTATACCCCCACATGCTGCATTGACACAGAATATTTTGCATGCTGTCTAACAAAACAAGAAAAGCTTATTTATGGCAATTTTTAAGAATTATTATGCCATTATCATTTATGGCCATTTTGACCTTTGAAATCTTGAATTCTTTGGCATGATACGCCATCCAATGCCTGTGAACAAAATTAATGTGGAGAGTAATATTAAAATCTCACAATGAATGACATAGTTATGGCCCAGACAAGCTTATTTATGGCCATTTTTGACCTTTGAACTCAAAGTGTGACCTTGACCTTGGAGATATCGACGTAATTTTATCGCGCAACACACCGTCCAATAATGGTTAACAAATGTGCCAATTGATTTCAAAATCCCACAATGAACGACATAGTAATGGCCTGGACAAGCTCAACTATGGCTATTTTTTACCTTTGAACTCATGTGTGACCTTGACCTTTGAGATATTGACGTAATTCTTTCGCGCGACACACCGTCCAATGATGGTGAACAAATGTGCCAATTGATTTCAAAGCCTCACAATGAACAACATAGCTATGGCCCGGACAAGCTCATTTATGGACATTTTTAACCTTTGACATCAAAGTGTGACCTTGACCTTGGAGATATTGACGTAATTCTTTCGCGCAACACACTGTCCAATGATGGTGAACAAATGTGCCAAATGATTTTAAAATCCCTTGATGAACCACATAGTTATGGCCCGGACAAGCTCATTTATGGCCATTTTTGACCTCAAAGTGTGACCTTGACCTTGGAGATATAGACGTAATTCTTTCGCGCAACACACCTTCGCATGATTGCAAACAAATGTGCCAATTGATTTCAAAGTCTCACAATGAACAACATAGCTATGGCCCGGACAAGCTCATCTATGGCCATTTTTGACCTTTGACCTCAAAGTGTGACCTTGACCTTGGAGATATTGACGTAATTCTTTCGCGCGACACACTGTCCAATGATGGTGAACATATGTGCCAAATGATTTCAAAATCCCTTGATGAACGACATAGTTATGGCCCGGACAAGCTCATTTATGGCCATTTTTGACCTTTGACCTCAAAGTGTGACCTTGACCTTGGAGATATTGACGTAATTCTTTCGCGCGACACACCGTCCAATGATGGTGAACATATGTGCCAAATGATTTCAAAATCCCTTGATGAACGACATAGTTATGGCCCGGACAAGCTCATTTATGGCCATTTTTGACCTTTGACCTCAAAGTGTGACCTTGACCTTGGAGATATTGACGTAATTCTTTCGCGCGACACACCGTCCAATGATGGTGAACATATGTGCCAAATGATTTCAAAATCCCTTGATGAACGACATAGTTATGGCCCGGACAAGCTCATTTATGGCCATTTTTGACCTTTGACCTCAAAGTGTGACCTTGACCTTGGAGATATTGACGTAATTCTTTCGCGCGACACACCGTCCAATGATGGTGAACATATGTGCCAAATGATTTCAAAATCCCTTGATGAACGACATAGTTATGGCCCGGACAAGCTCATTTATGGCCATTTTTGACCTTTGACCTCAAAGTGTGACCTTGACCTTGGAGATATTGACGTAATTCTTTCGCGCGACACACCGTCCAATGATGGTGAACATATGTGCCAAATGATTTCAAAATCCCTTGATGAACGACATAGTTATGGCCCGGACAAGCTCATTTATGGCCATTTTTGACCTTTGACCTCAAAGTGTGACCTTGACCTTGGAGATATTGACGTAATTCTTTCGCGCGACACACCGTCCAATGATGGTGAACATATGTGCCAAATGATTTCAAAATCCCTTGATGAACGACATAGTTATGGCCCGGACAAGCTCATTTATGGCCATTTTTGACCTTTGACCTCAAAGTGTGACCTTGACCTTGGAGATATTGACGTAATTCTTTCGCGCGACACACCGTCCAATGATGGTGAACATATGTGCCAAATGATTTCAAAATCCCTTGATGAACGACATAGTTATGGCCCGGACAAGCTCATTTATGGCCATTTTTGACCTTTGACCTCAAAGTGTGACCTTGACCTTGGAGATATTGACGTAATTCTTTCGCGCGACACACCGTCCAATGATGGTGAACATATGTGCCAAATGATTTCAAAATCCCTTGATGAACGACATAGTTATGGCCCGGACAAGCTCATTTATGGCCATTTTTGACCTTTGACCTCAAAGTGTGACCTTGACCTTTGAGATATTGAAGTAATTCTTTCGAGCGACACACCGTCTAATGATGGTAAACAAATCTGCCAAATGATTTTAAAATCCCTTGATAGATGACATAGTTATTGCCCGGACAAGCTTTCAGGACAGACCGACCGACCGACCAACCGACCGACCGACCGACAAAGTGACTCCTATATAGCCCCCATTACCAATGGTACTGGGGGTATAACAAGTTTCCTAGCAAATATGTAATAAATAGATAATTTTGTTATGCTAAGCAGATAGTGCATTGCTTTACTTTGCAAATCGATCGCTTAAAATATTTTAAGATGTCGGACATTGTAAGATTTTCGGAAAGAAGCGAGGAGTTTTCATCGGTTACCGTTCATGTCCGCGCCATCACCAGCCAATCAAAAATCAATAAATAAAATACCTGGCACAATCGGTACCGAGCGAAAATTTCCGGAATGTCGAGGAAGCTATAACTATAGGAGGCTATTTGGGACATGTTACTAAGTTCGGACAAGAAAAAAGCACCCGACTGATCGGGCTACCAGCTTGAAATTTTCACTCAACCGACGCAAAAATCAATCGACTCGGTCGTCCGTCGAGTGGGTTACGTCCAAGACTGAGGGCGAAAAAAAACGGCTGACAATGTGGCTTCAGTATCCTCCCCTTCAAACCTCATTAGCAGGGGTCAAATGAATTAGAAGTTGGTTGTTTAAATATACATATATATGACCTGTTTTATCTTTTGCTGAAATTTTCTAGGACATAAACTTGATGTTCTTACCAGCTTCAGCCGTCCATGTACTTGATTCAAGGTTGCTTCTAAATTGCTAAGTTGTTTCTTCAGCATCAATACATTCCCTTGACTAACGCCAAATTTCTGTAAAAAAGCATGACTGGATTAATGTCAGTGTCCTAATATCAACCAAATATTTCAAAGTAAGGCTGACCTTAATAAAAAATTTGTTTGGAGTAACTCGACCCAGATTTTTTAACGTGGGTAGGTAGGTCGTTTTTTTTTTGTTTTTTTTTGGCTGTATGGTATTAAATGATACACAAGTCATATGATACACCCTATAGGGTTCTTAGTGTATTTAGGGCTTGTTATAAATACATGTTATTAAAAGGCAAACTGACTACATTTATTTTCCATGTTAAACACTGATGTAGTGCTTTCCACAGGCCATTTAACTGTCCCTCACCAGGGCGCATGAATTTCGAAATCAGAGTCCGCGAACCTGATCAGTGTATTTTGGCAGTTACTGCAGCCAGCCATTCTTAAGATCAAAGCGATATCAACTTAGCCGAAAATTTTGAAAGCCGATTTACAATCCTTTGTTGCTTTACCCAACTAAAGCCGCCTTAACCCTTTGAGCGCTGGAACCGGATTTTGAAGGCCTTTGCAAACAGTTTGGATCCAGATGAGACGCCACTGAACGTGGCATCTCATCAGGATCCAAACTGTTTGCTATTCTGATAGTATTCTTTGAAAAAAAATCAAATAAATGCTTATTTTAGAAATTCAGCAGACAACATTTTAGCAGACAACACATTTCCCAGCATGCAAAGGGGCGGGGCGTTGTTAATTGTATTGCAAAAACAATATTTCCAATGGGAGCGCACGCTTTGTATTAGCAACAGCACTTGTAGGCAGGCCTGCAGTTAAATCCTGCAGACTTCTTGTGACGTACATGTAATTGCCACAGAAATCTTGGCAAGTTACTTAGAACTGATGATGGCAACTGACTGTAATCCTTGTGGAAATCGTGTATTTCATGCATAGTACTATCAAAAGTTATTCAACTCGTTAAGTTTCAAAAAAATTATCGTTGAATTCATTACCCTACTGTTAATGTGTTGTTGAAATCTCAAATGAGCATAATTAAATTTGTAATCCGAAATCCACTCCTGAATGTTGATGTTAACGCGTTTGTTATCGGAAACATACTTCCAAATGTATGTGTTAACCCGACGTTATTAAACATATTATAACTTCATAAAGCAGTGTCAATTTATTTTGTATTGACCCTTTGTCTCAATAAAAAGGGCGCGAAAATTATGCAGCATGTACAACCTTGCATCACTTGCATGAAAAGCATGGGTGTATTGATTGGAGTATAAACCATGTAGAAATAAACAATAAAATCCGAAGCGCACCTAATTCAAGCCTTTAAGGATCAAAGATAAATGAGCGGAAAGGGAAAATGAGCTGAGTGAAAATAAGAACAATGGCAGGTTTTCGTGGATTAAAAAAAAATAGACCCCTGGAAGGCTTAAAAAAATATGAGTCGTGGGAAATTTAGTGAGTTGGTCGGGTAACTCCAAACAAACAATTTATAAAGGTCAGCCTAATGTTGACAAAATGGTACCGGGCAAAAAGCCGTAAAAAAGGTGCCTAAACCATTTTATTAAAAAAAAGAAATATGTTCTGCACGTTTTGAATAACATTTAATATAATTTTTTTCATCAAAAGTATAAAATATTTTTTCATCAAAACAAGCTTCTTTATGCTAAGGGAAACCCTTTTTACATGGGCAAAAGTGGTACACCTATTAATAGCTATCAATGTGTATGATGAATTTTACCATGATTTATTTGACTCATAGCATTTTTAACTGATTCATATTAAGATAGTTACCATGGGTATTTTTCACAGATACACATCTTATCAGGACCTAATTGATACAGGGTTGTCATAAGAAACTGATTGCTGATCAAATTTATTTATACACATCATAAAATGATTTAGTTTTTTCAGGTACACCGGTACTGTTACTGATTAGATCACATAGGAGCTAGCTAGCCACTTGGCAACATTGCTATGGTTATTTAAAACAGATTTTTAATGATTATGACAACCCTTCTGGTATTAGTTCCTCCATCATTTTAAAAAATGAGATAATGAAGACATTTATGGCCAAAGTGACACATTTTTCAAATGAAGATAGCTGGATATTGTTTGAAAGATCCTTATCATAGACTACCTACCCTACTTTCTATTACGCTTCTCGTAGTGTTTTGAAGAGAATGTCTTATCCACAAATAATGACCGTTTAACATTAATTTCAAACTTTTAAAAAGAACGGTCCCTTTTGCCATGATTGGTTTTTTAAGAGTTCCTTTAGTTTTTGTTGGATTCCCTGTTCCTCTGTTACTTCCCTTTCTTCCTTTATTTACCACTTTTCTTATAGGTGGTTCATCTGAAATCTGAAAAAGAGTAATTGTACATGTAATAATTTGATTACAACAAGAACTGTCACTACTTATCTGAAATGCTGCTTTGTCAGAGGGCATATATGCAGTTAAGTTATAAGACCTGGTTTCTTAAAAACTCAAGCTACTTAACTATGAAATTTTGCCTTAATACCTAAAACATAGCAAGACATACAGTGAATACAATTTCAGCATGAACATTTCCAAGGACAATTACTGTGAAATCATGAAAGCAGGAGTTATGGCTCTTGTGCACTGCTCTTCCAATCATTGATATATATATNATATAACTTTTGATTGTTCATAAACACCGACCACAAACAACGCCGTATATCTTTTTTAAAGATATTGCTTGTTAGATATAGCTAATGTTCCGCACTATAACAGGCGTCCAGTATAGTCCTAGACTCCTTGCTTTTCAGATTTTTTTTTTTTATTTCATGTCATCAGTCTGTGCATGTGCATGTGGCAATAGGGGCAACTCTAGAACACCTTATCAAGCCAATTATTGCCATTTTTTCTCAGATAATTTCCCTCGGTATACTTTCTTTGGTCGAACAGTCTCGGAAGACAACCAGAACTGCGATACAGGGCTTTCTAACTTTATTTTGGCGATAAGATTAGCTAAATACCACATGTCACGAATTTGATTGTTAACATAAAAAACTCTAAAGATTGATTGTTTTCTGTTCGGCTATACGCCTCCAGAAAACAAGAAAAGGTCAGTGACAGCAAAAATTTAAAAATGACCCAAGTATGTCCGTAAAATAGTTTAATCAACCTATAACATTGCAACAAACTCACTACCTATTAAAATCAACATCAAATTCCATGTCTTTTGAGGAGAACTCAAAACAATAACTTGATGAAACCGTTTTCAAACCAGAAGCAGGAAGTTTTGAATTGACGATTTTTAGCAAAGGAAAGGCAAAAGATTACGCTGCACTAATTATTTTCACCCAACTTTCTGATGGTCTGGCCTTTTTCTGGCAGTTAAAAGTTTGTTGTTTGTAACAGTTTTATTTGAATAAGGACACATTATTATGACAGTAATTTTGTTGCTTAAGGTTTATTGGTATACAGCATACATGCCATAAATTTTCAGACCGATTCCGGGACATTGTGCTCNTTATTCTCTCTCTCTCTCTCTCTCTATATATATATATATATATATGGACTTCATACCTCCTATGATTTGCAAGATATGATCCATTGAAAATTTAAATGTAAACAAGAGCTGTCACCATAGGATGACATATGACCCCTTTTTCCATATTTTTGTTAACCTAAACACAAAGTGTTTTTCCAAATTTTTTGAAACATAAACGCAAAGTGTGACGGAATTTCAGAAGGACAGTGTGATCACTATATGCCCACCTTCGGGGGGGCATACAAATTTATAGGTGACATATACTCTCTTTTTTCCTCACTACCTCCCAGATTTGAAACATATACTCTCTAATAACAGAAGCAAGTGTTATGGTTCTTGTGCATAGCACATGACATCTCATTAATGAGACCTAGTTACTTATTAAGTTTCAAGAGCATTCACCTTATAGTTAAAAGATTTACTCCGCACACATTTTTTAAGTGTAAAATAAATAAAGGGCAATACAAAAAGGAAGCAAGAACTTAAGTTTTTGTGCACTGCACATCACAATAATTAGATCTAGCTTCATAATTTTTTATTATAGAAAGATATGTTGATACCTCTTACTGTCCCAGATATGCTCCAGACAAAATTTAACAAAAAATAAACAAAGGATGATTACTCTACAAATACATGAGCAAGAGTTATGGTTCTTTTGTACTTCACAACCCCTCAATGATATCTACCTACCTATGAAGTTTCAAGTTGATACATAATAGTTTGCAAGATAGGCTTCAGTAATAAATTCAGTACAAATATTAACAAGTTGCAATATCTCTAACAATAAAATAGATGAGCAAAAGTTATTATAAAAAGTATTGTGTATTGTGTGCACACCTCCCCCCCCCCACTCCGTTAATCAGATCTACCTTTCTATTAAGTTTCAAGTTTTTACTTCTTATTTTACTTTTTAAGAGATTCCCCAGACAACAAATTAAGTATTAAGTACACAAATAAACAAAGAGAACTAACTCTTAAAAATAGGAGAGCAAGAGTTATTGTGAACTGCCCAAACACTCGATGAAGTTGCAAGTTGATACCAGTCCTGTTCTTTTTTTTAGATATACTCCAGACAAAATTTAAGTACACAAATTTACAAAGTGCAAAATAACTCTACAACAAGGCTTGTCACCATAGGATGACATTATGCCCGCTTTTTCCACATTTTTCGAAACCTAAACGCAAAACCTAAACGCAAAGTGTGACGGAATTTCAGACGGACAGACAGATGGACAGACAGACAGACAGTGCGATCACTATATGCCCACCTTCGGGGGCATAAAAAGGTGAGCAAGACTTGGGGTTCTTGTGCACTGAACAAACCCTCAATTAGATCTACCTGCAAATGAAGTTTCAAGTTGATACCTCTAACAGTTTTCGAGGCGTGTTCCAAACAAAATCTCAGTAGAAGAATTAACAAAGGCAATTACTCTAACAATAAGGGAGCAAGAGTTATGGTTCTTACGCACTTTAGACTCACCTTCTAACCTGAGACATGTAGAAACTAAACTTTTATGTGCAGATAGTGTTCTGTTTGTCTAAAAAAGTGGTTTTTATAACAAGCTTTTACATTAAATATATAAAAACTAAATGTTACCCCTTGGGCGGAGCTAATTTTGACCAAAGGGGCTGGATTTTAACAAACTTAGTAGAAGACCACCATACGCTGGTAGTCCACCAAATATTTAATACCTTAGCCTTGTGGCTTAAAAGAAAACAGATTTTTTTTACTATACAAGTCTTTATAAAACATGTGACCACTAGTTCTGGACCCAAGTCTTGATTTGAACAAACTTATTAGAGGAAAAACATATATTGTTACACATCAAATACTAAACCCCTGACCCTTGGGCTTTGAAAGCAGAAGCTCTTAAACTTACACAAATCTATATAAATAATGAAACTCCTCAGGCGTGGCAAGTTTTAAAACCAGGAGTAGAAAAAAAAAACTTAGCAGAGGACCACTTTAAGATGTTTCATGACAAATAACACACCTTTGGGCCTTGCAGTTTCAGAAAAGTACATTTCATTAAATAATTAAGAAAACAAGTAACCCCTAGACCAGGCACATTTTTACCAAAGAGTCATCACTGCGGGAAATCACGTGATCACAAAA
>VMBQ01001761.1:0-15791 GCA_007657795.1 Dreissena rostriformis
TCGCGCATTTCCGGCGTCAACGTCGTTTTCGCGCCCTTTTTCGAAATGTCTATTCATGAACATTGATGAAAACTACGAACGTACCGACCATACGGCATCAATGTACAGGAATAGCCATTTCGTAAAAGGGCGCGTGGCCAGGTCACTTTAACACTATCAATATGTCAAACAACATTTGGTATAAAAAAATATAAAAATCTGATATATAAATATATATATATATGTGTTGTTTATGACATATTGGTAGTGTTAAAGTGACTTGGCCACGTGCCCAACACCTGTGGCACCAATAGGTGAAGAACCTTATCATAGCACGCAGTCCTCTATTTATGGCAAGGAACATTTCAAACCGTGAGATGCAAAACTAATTCACGTGATAAGACACTGAAGTACACAACAAACACAGAAAAGTGAATAAATCTAAATAAAAGTCTGGTTCGCAACAAAATAAATGAAGCCACATATAGCAAAAAATCGGTATCAATATGTTCCTCACCCTACTGCAAATTCTTCTAATCGTATGTCTTGGAAGTAAATTAGTAAATATTAGATGTTACCATGTTAACCCTTTCATAACACTATTGTCCCACTTCTCTCTTTTACCATTTCTTACAAATTGTATAATGCATATATAATACATACCTTACTATATATAGTAACAAATTTGTACAGTTTTTCATGCCATTATCAACATTGTGGGAGCATCATAAATCATCGGCCCTCACCTAAGAATCGGATCGCGAGACGTCAACAGAACAAAATGGTGTCTGCATTCAGTCTTTTCCAACGGTGATTAATACAATTAAGCCACACATCAACGAAATAATTGAAGATGATAATTAAAAGTAGAACACAATTGAAATAATGAAAACATATCGATTGCAACTGAAAGTTTAACTGTACTGTTGATTAGATGGACGAAACTATTTGAGCTTTAAGTTTAACAGGAGTCATCCAACATCAACATTTAGTAAACGACACTCGTACCTCAATGACAACTTTAATCCAATGCTTATAGTAATAAAAGTACATCCCTTTAAAAGGCTTTCTCTAAATTTATTTCAAACTACACATTTTGAAACGTTTTACGAAATCGAATGACTGCTCGGAGTGATTTGTTTTTTTCCTCTTGAAGTTTCTCATTATACATTACAAACACACAATCCGAAATACGTTTTGGATTCGTTCGATGCTTTTTCTTTTTCTTTTTTTTCTTTTAAATAAACAACAACGTTCGAATTATTGTCACTAAAATCCAGAGTGTCTAGCTTAAAGCGGTGTGTTTCGCCACATAAATAACGTTACACGAGATACGGCATAAATGTCGTAATCAGTTGAATGAAAATAACGGGCGGAAAGCTGGTTCAGTAATAATTTTAAGTGAAGGAACAAAATATAAGTAAAATATATAATTACACGAAACCGTAGAATCTCAAAAACTGAGCCCATCTATAATTTAGTATAAAAGTAAGATATATATTATAGACGTTAATACACGGCTGAGCCGGGCCGGGCAGTGATAATCGGCCCCAGGTCGCAAAAGGCCCTCGAACCGTTATGCCCCCTGCGGGCCGAGTATCACTGCCCGACCCGGGTCAGCCGTGTATTATCCTCTAAATAATGTAGGATATGAGTTTGTATAAGCTTAACTGCCGAATATATGTTGTTGTTGTTGTAAAACATGTGAAGAATTAGCCTCTGGCCGCCTGTCAATCAATCTAAATATCGATCAGCGATCGATAAATCTGGGAGCCTGTCGCTTTCGGTTTGTCCGCCATTTTGCTCGACAAGCTGAATGTCGAGGTTACCATTATTACTCAAAGAGTTTCGTTTGTTTTCGTCAGAGAAACCAAATGAATATTGGTTTAACGGTGTCAATGGGGTTTTAATTACTCAGACAGACGGTACCAAAAATGATAAGCTGGGGGCGTCGAATTTATACAATGTCCAAAGCCGTTATTTGATCTCAACAAGTGGGAATAGCAGCTTCAGAGTGTAGAATTACCGAAATGCCCGTATACAAACACTAATTCATTTCCGAAAATTATCAAATTAATTTGTGGTTTTGCACTTGCCATTATCATGAATGATACATTTTATGTAAACATTTTTTAATATTATTGGTATCACCTTTATATGTAATAACATGGGGGATATTGGTTCCCGCTCTGCGTCTTAAAGCGTGTTTATTTACCGAAATCCCAGTTATAAAACGCTATTTGGTGTCAGATACATGTGAAAACATTGTTTTGTTAATATCGTTGTGAATAACAAAGCAAAAATACCTTACGCAATACTGGGGATTTCAGTACACGAGCAAATGTTTGCACGCGTGTTAAACTACCGAAATTCCAGTAATATGGAGATAAGAGAATGGAAATACGTTAGACAACACATATTCAAATAATATATGTTCTGGATATTTATTATAGAATATAAAAAACACGAGAAAAAATAAAGGATTTCATCACAACTCAACACGTCAAGAAAAACATCGCTAGGTGTACCAGTCATATCACAATAAATTAGAGATGAAGAATAAGAAATGAATACAATACAACTATACACAATGAAAGGAAGGATAACATGTACAAAAATCAGACAACACAAAAAATGCATTTTTATCATATTCACACAAAAAGAACATTTAATCGTAATAACAAATTAACACAACACATTATCTCAGTACCTTGCACTTGTTCATTACATGTTAAATGCATTTGAACACAATAATCATCATGTAATCTTTGTCATCGTCAGGATTTCAATGTCCGATGGATATGTTTTTGAACATTTATTATCCACATTGTTATCGATCGACCAAATGTGACTTCACAAAATGCCACAAATAGCGAAATCATTGTGGTCGGTATTGTGGGACACAATGACCACAACGATCAATTTCAAGTTCTATGACCGATGGATGATGGTAAGCATTCCTTCAGTCGAGACAAATTATAATAACAGTTAATTAAGTTTCGTACGCACATGTATCAACTGTATTATTTTCTGTTGCTATAATTTCACCTTGCTTATTAATAAGGTTATTTTCTTGAAATTAATGTGTCTAGTTGCTGGAACATTGTGGCTTATGTTTGTTGTTTCTACTGGTGTCGTTGAGGAAAAGGAAACATCTTGACTCGACGTGGTTTTTATGTCCGTAGCAGATTGCAGAGTGTTATTGTCTGTTGTAGAGGATACTCTCGATGTTTTTTATTTCCGTAGAAGGTTGTAGAGTTTTGGTGGCTGTTGTTGATGATAATTTCAATGTGGTTGTTATTTCCGTAGAAGGTTGTAGAGTTTTGGTGGCTGTTGTTGATGATAATCTCGATGTGGTTGTTATTTCCGTAGAAGGTTGAAGAGTTGTGTTGTCTGTTGCTGATGATAATTTCGATGTGGTTGTTATTTACGTAGAAGGTTGTAGAGTTTTGGTGGTTGTTGTTGATAATAATCTCGATGTGGTTGTTATGTCCGTAGAAAGGTGTAGAGTTGTGTTGTCTATTGTTGATGATACCCTCGATGCTATTGTTATGTCCGTTGCATTTTGTAGAGTAGTATGGTCTGTTATTGTTGATGCTGCTGATATTGTTGACATTGATGATGACGACGCTGATTCGCAAGTTTTTGTCCCATAAAGTATGAACGTTGAACTCAATATTGATGTCTTGCCGTTGCCTTGTAGAACATCCGTGTTAATTGAAGCTGTTATAAGATCAGGCTGACTGGGAGCAATAGTTAAAACATTGGTCCCCGGAATCGTAAATGTAGATGTTTCAATAGTCGTTTTAATAGTTGACTGTATTGTATGTGTTTCAAGTTTGTAAATTACAAAAACGGCCGTCAAATCCATGTGGACATTGACACATGAAGCTGCAGTTCTCCATCTTCACACAAACACCTCCATTTAGACACAAAAGTCCTTCAAGCATATTACACACGGTAGTGTCACACTTTTCAATTGCTCTCGCGTATCTCATAGGTGTTGCAAGACAACAACAACACAATATGCTCGTAATATACAATATTCTGATTTTTAAACACATTTTAAATGCTCCTTGTACTATTTGATAACACAAGAACGTTATTTCAAAGTTCGATTACTTGTGATAATATATCAATATTTCACATAGGCACAGCAATGTTAACTAATCGTTGTCCACAATTCATTGTTTAAATAAGAACTATTCAATCTACAGCTCTGTAAAAATGTTATAGCAATCGGTGAAAAGACAAGATTTTATTGTCCCTGAAACTTTTGTGTTAATAGTAAATAATGATGGTATTGAACCAGAAGATCCTTTTTAAGCCATACAGTTTGGTCTACTTCTCGTCAGTACCAATCAGTATTCTTCAATTGTGTGAGGCCACGTGCTTTTACGCGTACAACAATTTAATTTGCGAAATCAGTGGTGTAAGTTGACGATACTGAACTGTTAAGGCGCTTATATACACTCAAGGTAAATCGAAGTGTGGGTGATGACGAATTACTACAATATTGCAGACGGATCGGAAGTGTTATTGTAATTGATTGAGCGTTCTGTTTAATGACACATCGTGGGATTTTAACGCATTTGTTTTAAATTTGAACAATCTAGAATACTTTTCATTGAACTTTTAATTACATAAAGTGTCAGCGTTGGTGGTAACAAGAGACATGTCCAAATATATCTGATGTTAACATTGACAGATATTGCTTCTTTTTAATAACTTATCCGGTGTGGAAATCAATCTAAGGCAAGATGTTATTACCTGATTGTTTAAATAGTATCTTTTCTTTTATACCTAATGATAAAATATGACATTTCTGCAGTGAAATAACAGCAGTGAAAAGAACAATATTGTTCATTTCACCGGTGAAACGAACAAATTTTCGGAATTCCTTTTTCTATTTTTAGATTATCATATCAAGATGCACTTCCCTTGTTTATATCCTTGTTTATATTTTTTCTATGATCACGAGTGAAATAAAATCGATATTTCACCGAATCCAACACATTTTCTTTTAATTTTATGCTTTTTTTTACCGTTTATTTACATTGTAAAAGAGTTTAACTGAAGAATTTCCCTGGAATAATGACGTCATTTCGTCAACAAAATGACGTCATTTCGTCAACAGAATGACGTCATTTCAATGTATTGAGGCACGCCACGGGAGAGAGGGGCACTTTTCAGCGAAAGAGAAATTATTATTTATTATTTTCTTGAAAAAGGGGCGTAAAAGAAACAGAAAATGTGTTCATGTCAGTGTAAGGTCGTTTGTTATTTCACTCGTGATCATAGAAAAATAATATTTTCACTCGTGGCTGCGCCACTCGTGAAAATATATTTTCTATGATCACTCGTGAAATAACAAACGATCTTACAATGACATGAACAAATATCCTCTATATATTTAGGGACGAACACGTGTGTATTACTTGCATACAGAACACAGTTTTCGCAGAGGATGCCCCTAGAGTAAAAACTGACCACGTCAAGGGGTCACACATGCACATGGCCCAGAGGTTTAATATGTGTAGCCCTCTACAAAATGTGTTCAAACTATGCACAACTTGCCACAACCCTGGTGTCACTTTAGGTCACATTATTTATACAAACCTATATATCAAATAACATAAAAACATATATCTATTTTTAATCGCAACATTATTTAATTAATGAAAAGAAAGTGCACACAAATAAACATGATTAAGTAAATCACGTATGTTTTAAAAAGACGCATACATGCACGTGGACAATCATATGAATTTATAATCAAATAATAAGTGTGTGTGTGGGTGTGTAGGGGGGGATAAGTATCAGGTCTTGCTTTTACTTCGGTCTATGGAGAATATATAATGTGTTTAGATATAATGTGTACGTTGTAGTTTTTTTTTTAATTATTATCAAGGAATACATCGTGAATAAGAGCAGAGAAATATTCATTAACACAAATTGAAAACATATTAATGACTGCGGTTAAACTATTCTATTCTGGAAAACTTGTAAGCAAAAACAGGCATGTAAATGTATAGAGAAAATAATGAATTCATACTTTATGTAGTGATTCAGTCATCTATAAAAAGAAATGGCGTTGCGATACACTATACATTCAACACGTCTTTCCAAGCAAGTTCTAAACATTCAGCTTTCTTTTAATATATTGCTTTTTCTTAAAGATTGTCATATTGTGATTGTATGAAGCTTCTTCCCTTTTCAAGAAGACATATCGCATTTCTACAAATAAAACTTGGCATAAATAAAAGAATTTTTGACGGCATCACCATTATTTGCTATACATCCAAAAAAGTATATATGTTAAAAAGAAGAAACAGGTTGAGGAAAAGGTCTTAATAATAGTTTCTGAAATATGACATACTAAGAAAATAATATCAATAGTTTCCTTACCACTTTTACAAAGTGTACATTTGGGAGAATCACATATTTGTCTCTGGAAACACGATACATTATTTGATATAAAAGATGTAAAGTGGTGGTCTAACAAGTGTTTTAAAACCGTGTCCCTGTGGACAAAACTGGCCAATTTCAGGGGTAGAAAGATTTAAAAGCGATGTTGATGGCATTCTTCGTCACTATCATTATATGCTCTATTTGCATATAGTACAATGAATCCGAGAAACCACGTTACCAATCTTCTTGGTCTCTTTGTTCTTTATGTAGGACATTCCATCGTGTCATTAATTTCAAGATCGATTGTCTTTTGTAAAGACAATTATTGTTTCTTTTGGAATACATTAATAATTCAAACATACAAGTATGTATGATAATTATGTATATAGCAAAAACTGTTTTCTGCTTATCAGTGCAATTTATTCTAAAGATAAAAATACTTGACAGTTTATTTAATATATTGCTTATTCAAGCCCACGTTTGTAATGTTCCGATGATCCGTCATTTTGCTTGCACTTCATTGTATTCATTAGCGATACCACGTTGACACAAATATGCAGAGAGTAAATAAAATTCATAGACATAGATATAAAGATATCAACATCAAATTTCCAATCAATCAGAAAGATGCAGATATGTTAATAAATTCCTACGTTGTCAAACCGCCCCTCATATTAATTGTTTGTGGCCTAGTATGAACATCAACTGAACATAGAATGACATGTTTGACAACACAGCCACAGGCACGCCCTTCGGTTGCTTGAAACTAATTTCATCACCATTTACGGCGTTCTAAATATCACAATTTCAATAAGGATTTACCGCATTGAGGGTTATAGTTGCTTATTCACCAATACATTGTCAATAATTCCAAATATGGTAGTACTAAAGAACGCTTCAAATATGGTATGATTTTAGAACGCTTGGTTACACCTATTCATTATCAATGAAGCCGTAAATGCAAACAGAAAGAAATGTCAAAACATAGTAGAGTGCATGCGGACGCATATTTGGCAGCGTTCCGACCAATGAATAACACGTATTTAATTACCTCACATTTAAATATTTTAAATAGGTCCCTCAAGTGAAAAGGAAAATATCTGTCATTTAAATCAGTACGGTGTGGTATATATCTGGTAAGGTTTTGATTGGAAACAAATGTTCATTCACATGTGTACCAATATGTATCATTTTTAAACGTTGTTGCGTGATTGCGTATATTCGAGTATGTGAAACCCAATGGTTAGCTTTCGTGTGCGTTATACTCATAACATTCTTTCGTACAGCGTATGAACTAATCCGTTAGAGTACAATTTATTCTTTCACGAGATGCGATAGTATGTCATTGCTTTGCGCGAACCTTAATTAACGACTGAGTAATTCATTCGTCAAAAGAAAATTGACGCGACGTTTACAATATAATATTCGGCAAAAAAATATCAGCGCCCTTTTGTACAAACCCGTAATTACTACCTACATGCACTGACGTTACCAATCAAGACGTTTTGCAAATGTATGCATTATATCCGTTAAAGTACAATTGATTTATTCACGGGATGCGAGATAATGTCACTGCTTTGCGTAAACATTAATGACTTAGACTTTCATTAGCCAATAAGGAAATGACGCGAGCGTATACATTGAAAAGATCGGCAAAACAATAATCGCCCACTTCGAACACATCCGTTCATACTACGTTCACGCATTGACGTTACCATTTAAAAGTTTATGAAACAAGAGATGCGAAATAAAGTCCCTGCTTTGCGCGAACTTAAACGAATTTAACTTTCATTCGTCAATAGGGAAATGACGCGAACTTTTACAATATAATGTTCGGCGAAACAACCTGTGCGCCCTTATGTACACACCTGTCTGTACTACCTACAACCCAGTGACGGTACTATATATTTTTATTATGCTCACGCGCAGAAATATGACTGGTTCTGAGCATAGCTCTATCACACCTCCGGCCATTACACACCATATGACGCTGGTCGATTCAAATATCGTTATTATTTATGATTTTAGTCTTTAAAAAAAAAATCTTTATTTAAACCAAATTTAAAAAGTTCAGTTATATTGAAAATTACATAAAAATATTTGTATAAAAATACTATATATGTCCATATGTGGAAGGACTGTACTTGTGAAAGCAGTGTCTTCCTCATTGTATACACTCTATGACATCACTACTTTTATGTCGTATGTATACTGATGTGTAAAGGTCTGTCATCTGTGTGTAAGCCTGCACACTATTCCATCTGCATGCATTACGATTGGGTTATTTATGAATAGCATTATGTCCAACATATTTAAGTCAAATATTAAAGGGACTTGTTCACTGTTTGGTAAAATGACGATTTTCAAAATAATTGTAATATATTTCTCAAAATGTTTAAACAAGCGAAATAACGGTATTGACTAAGGTACATGTTTAAAATATTTGTAAATTAAGGGATAGTCATCATTCGAAATCAGTAAAATAATATAGCGTTTGTAACGCTTTTCCTAGATAATTTAGAAAATACGTAGAATATTAGCATGGTGCAGGATCACGTGACTATGTGGGGTTCACAAATAAACGTTTAAGGATGTAAACATTCCGGCAAATGGTGCTTTTTTTCAATTAGCTTTTTAAAACAATTTTTTTTTTTTTAGAATTGCAACTAGTACATAAAAGACAGTTGTTTTTTTTGCTGCTTATGGCACTGTGAACTACATCAGAATTACTTTATATAATAAGAATGTGTTCTTGAACAAATTCGATGTGTATAGCATTCATGAACACGTTTATGCTGCACGTAACGTGAAATGTTGTCACCGACTTCGGACGTATTCATGGATTAATTCTTAAATCTTAAGATATCGGCACAAACTGCAAGAAAAACTGTCTTTTAGGCACTAAAGATTTTTGCAAATGTAATTCAATTACTCGAGATATTTGCAAAAAAAAGTGTCCACATTCTGTCCAGCCCGTGTGTAAACCCTTATGTGCACCCCGTTGATCCTGCACCTAGTCTGGATTACCTTCCCCTTTGTATACAATAGAAGCTGGGAACCAGACTATCAAGCACCCTGATTAGTAGTGGTTATGTTTCGCCATGCACCGTTGTTCTTGCTATTATAATACGTTAATACTTTTAAATACATTATATATTTGTTGCCATATGTATTTTATATACCGAAATAAATCTATCTCTATTTGTTAGTAGACATATTTAACGACATATTTAAAGTTGAAACATTAAAATTGTAAATACTTAAACACATGAAATATTCTCGTCCCACTATGACAGTGCTTGAATCACAAGTTCATAGCGAACAATGTTAAGATTTGACAATAAATCAAGTCACCGTCGAGCGAACATCCAGACAAGCTGATTTGTAAAGTGTTACAATAATTAATTTAAAGCTGCATCTTCTACAATCTATTGAACGACGGTCACATGTATGTGATTGCAAGGAACGACAACTCTGCATGGAGATTGCACCTTCTAATGTAAGGTAACTTGAGTCAACAGGTCTGATTTTGGTATTGATAATTTGACTTAGCCCACTTGAAATTTGCTTTTTCTCGTGTTAAAAGTATCTCATGATAATGGGCTAACTATAGACGTTGTGAAAATATACTTAATTTCGTGTTCCTAAAGGGCTATTGCGGTGACGACCTTAATTCCGATGTATGGGTAATGGAACGGTGGAACGTTGCGATGTCACCATGTTTAGAGTCGAAATCACTTTACCAACCAAAAAACCCGAAAACTTGTGAGCAGTGTAAAACCATGTGGAGCAGTGTTCGGTATTTTACCATAAACTTACATAGGGTAAGTAAATTGAAAACAATAAAATTGTCCAAGTCCAATTTTAAATAACTGAGTATTAACATTGATAACAAAGGCATTGGCTTACATGAAGAAAAATCCTGACAATTTTTCTTAAAAAAATGAGCGAAATGTGGCTCCCTGAAGAAGAAGATATGGCAAAATGGGCCATGTTCAGGCATTTAGGGGAGGAAAACTGCTTTAATTTGCAAGCAACTACAATAATTAAATGGTTTATACAAACTTACACATGTCTGCCATAACCTCTTAGCACGCTTTCTCCAGAAAACTATATCTTGTGGAGAAATTT
Organism: Dreissena rostriformis; assembly: GCA_007657795.1. NCBI lineage: Eukaryota > Metazoa > Mollusca > Bivalvia > Myida > Dreissenidae > Dreissena > Dreissena rostriformis. Next base: position 10,522 of record VMBQ01001761.1, read on the forward strand.
GCGTTTTTAATGACCATGTTGGGAAAACATGGATACCATCTGGAGAAGACCAGGAAACCTTATAATAAAATTATGAGCAGGGACTTAATCATTCTGTTTGGTGACAAAAAACTAATTTCCATCCATTCTGTTGCAATTTCTTTACTTTCAACATTCTTGAGTATTATTTCTTTTTACCAACACTATTTTGGAAAATTTAAAGAAAGACTTGACTGCTTTGTCACATAAATTAATATAAAAGTATAACTCGCTCACAGTGTCTATCAACTGTTTAACTTATTGACATCTGTATCCCAAAGTCATGACTTTTATATATATATATATATATTTATTTATATATAAACAAACAACAGAACCTCTCTACACCACCCAACTCCTATCTATCTTTTCGGTAATAAAGTAATGACAAGTTTTTTTAAGCTCTTAAAAAAGTGAATCAATGAAGTAAGGATTGCGATCATCACTACCATCTACTTTAAAACTGTGATTAATTGAATATTATACATACAACCACCATATACACTTATTAAGACATCATTCTATGTACATAGCCAATTAATTTATGTGACAAAGCAGTCAAGTCTTTCTTTAAATTTCCCAAAATAGTGTTGATAAAAAGAAATAATACTCGAGAATGTTGAAAGGGCACTATTGATAATACATAAGGCATTTAACAGTACATTTGTATGCATATGTGCCCACATACACTTACAATAGGCCTCTAAAAAGCAAAGAAATTGCAACAAAATGGCTGGAAATTTGTTTCTTTGTCGCCAAATCGAATTATAAAGTCACTGCTCATATAAGGTTTCCTGGTCTTCTCCAGATGGTATCCATGTTTTCCCAACATGGTCATTAAAAACGCAAATTTCTACACAAGAAACAGTTTTCTGCAGAAACCCTGCTGAGAGGTTATGGCAAACATGTGTAAGTTTGTATAAATCCTTTAATTATTGTATTGGCTTGCAAATTAAAGCAGTTTTTTTCCCCTAAATGTCTGAACATGGCCCAGTATGCCCGATCGTCTACTTCAGGGAGCCACGTTTCGCTCATTTTTTAAGAAAACGTGTCAGAATGTTTTCTACATGTAGGCCAATACCTTTTTTTTATCAATGTTAATACACAGTTGTTTCAAATTGGACTTGGAATTTTTTTAATTTTTCCAATTTACTTTCCCTATGTAAGTTTATAGTAAAATACCGAACACGGCTCCACATTGTTTTACACTGCTCACAAGGTTTCGGGTTTCCTGGTGTGTATCCAATGACATGACGTTAACCCTTTGCATGCTGGGAAATTTGTCGTCTGCTAAAATGTCATCTGCTGAATTTCTAAAATTAGCATTTTCTTCGAATAAAAGAATACTATCAGAATAGCAAACAGTTTGGATCTGTCTGTGGCGTCTCATCTGGATCCAAACTGTTTGCAAAGACCTTTAAAATTTGGTTCCAGCGCTAAAAGGGTTAATATTCCACATATTGTGTATATCGACGTGTATTATGTTCTCCCACGCTGAGCTTGTATCGTGCTCCGCTCAAACCCCCCGCCCCCACCCAAGGAACTTAACTGTCTGAGCAGGTAGTGTTCACAAGGTTTTACAATATGTTTAAAAACAAAGTTCAATTATCTTTGACTTAGTCCTGATACATACAATTTGTTGATGTTCTGATGGTCACTTTAAATGGCTAAAAAATAGACTTCTTGAGTGTTCAAATGATTTTATTTTTGCCTTATACAGAAAATCATTACAACAAACGTTCAGCTCAAATTTCATAAAGATTGCACAAACAACCGCGACTTCTAGTGTTCACAAGCCTTTTTTTCCATTGATCTAGTTGTTGTTTTTTAAACCCAATTATTTAAGTTATCTAAGATAACATTTGGAAAAAATTGTCTGACCAAAGCAATGAAGATAATGAAATAAATGTGGATTCTAGAGTGTTCACAAGCTTTTTCTTTAATTAGACCTACTGACGAAGATTTTGAAGGCGGCCGAGACCCAGTATCAAACAGAGCCGAGACCGGAGAAGCACAACTACGGAATACCGTTAGGGCCATCGTGGTTACACATTAAAATCCAGAGGGCGACAATGCGATTGTGCGATAGTACGATGGCGACAATGCGATAGTACGATGGCGACAATGTGATAGTACGATGGCGACAATGCGATAGTACGATGGCGACAATGCGACAGTACGATGACGACAATGAGACATTGCGACAATACGATGGCGACAGTGCTATAGTACGATGGCGACAATGCGATAATACGATGACGACAGTACGACAACGCGATAGTACCATGGCGACAGTTCGAAAGTCAAATCGTACTGTCGCCATCGTATCATCGAATTGTCGCCATCGTACTATCGCGTTATCGTACTGTCGTAATCGTATTATCGCCAGCGTACTATCGCCATTGTATCGTCGCATTGTCGTCATCATACTGTCGCATTGTCGTCTATCGCCTTCCGGTACACATGCGCACACCGTATTTTTTCCTAGATGGAGCAACTTTTAAAAATACTTTACAGTTCGTCATACCTTAAACCAATACCCATTCTATAACTTAATAATAATTTTATTTCAATATAACTGTAACCTCTTTCAAAGTACATCTTTATAAAGTCATGTTTTTTGTTTCTGCAATAAGAATAGTTTATGTTCCGGAAGGCGATAGTCGACAATGCGATAGTACGATGGCGACACTGCGATAATACGATGACGACAGTAGGACAATACGATGGCGACAGTGCAAAAGTACGATGGCGACAATGCGAAAATGCGACAGTACGTTGACGACAATGCGACAATACGATGGCGACAGTGCGATAGTAAGATGGCGACAATGCGATAATACGATGACGACAGTACGATGACTATCGCATTGTCGCCATCGTACTATCGCGTTGTCGCATTGTCGCCATCGTACTATCGCATTTTCGCCATCGTACTATCGCAGTCTCGCCATCGTACTATCGCACTATCGCATTGCCGCCCTCTGGATTTTTATGAGTAACCACGATGGCCCTAACGGTATTCCGTACACAACTGTTCTGACAAAGTTTTCTTAACATTGGGCAATACATGTGGCCCACAGGAGTATTAAACAGCTTTTTATACGCCCGTTTTTTTTCAAATGGGACGTATTATAGTTTCACCCTTGGCGGGCGGGCGGCGGAGGCGTCCACAGCAATGTCCGCTCTCTAACTCAAATAGTTTTCATCCGATCTTCATCAAACTTGGTCAGAAGTTGTATCTAGACAATATCTAGTTCAAGTGCAAATATAGGTCATGTCGGGTCAAAAACNCATCGTACTATCGCAGTGTCGCCATCGTACTATCGCACTATCGCATTGCCGTCCTGTGGATTTTTATGAGTAACCACGATGACCCTAACGGTATTCCGTACACAACTGTTCTGACAAAGTTTTCTTAACATTGGGCAATAAATGTGGCCAACAGGAGTATTAAAAAGCTTTTTATACGCCCGTTTTTTTTCAAATGGGACATATTATAGTTTCACCCTTGGCGGGCGGGCGGCGGAGGCGTCCACAGCAATGTCCGCTCTCTAACTCAAATAGTTTTCATCCGATCTTCACCAAACTTGGTCAGAAGTTGTATCTAGACAATATCTAGGTCAAGTTCAAATATAGGTCATGTCGGGTCAAAAACTGGGTCACGAGGTCACTTAGTGCATTTCAAGCATTTAGCATTTAAACCTTCGAACGGGCGTATCTTGTGACTTCATTCACCACTTTAAATATTTGGCAGAAAGGTGGTGCGAAAGGGACCTAAATTTAATGAGAATGTTCAGAGGCACAGGTTTCGGATCAGATAAAAAAAAGCCCAAATCTATGTATGTACAACGCCAAATGCCCTAAAAATGGTTGATGCCATTCAACACATGGCACTTAGAGCCCTGAATTGCACACCGGGTGCATTGCTTGAGGAGGAGGCCGGTGTGCTACCCCTAGAAATACGGCGTCAGCAGCAATCCCTAAACTACTGGGCCAGGGCTAAGTCTCGGCATGGTTCAAACCCTGTAAACAAACTTGTCGGGACCGGCACCTTCATCAAGGGAAAACAACTGAAGCGAAAGCACATTACCCAGCCATTTGGTGCGAGTATTAAGACCCTTGTTGAGAGTGCTGGCCTCGACATGTTACCTGTAGCAGACCTGAGGCCCTCCAAGACCACCCCTGGACGCTTGCACCCATAGATGTTGACATATCGCTCTCAATTAAAATAACGAAAACTGACTTGCCACACCTCATCAAGTCAGAAAAACTCACACTTATAGATAATAAGTATGCTGAGCAATTAAAAATTAATACAGACGGCTCCAAATGCCGTAACTCTGGATTGGTAGCAAACTCATTCGTTATTCCTTCAAAAAATATAAAAAACACACAGACTCAGCAACAACCTGTCAATTTTCTCAGCAGAACTTTTGGCAATTAAGTACCCTCTGTGCTGGATATTGGTCAATAAACCTACTTAAGCTGCTATTCTATCAGACTCACTGTCATCTCTTGAGTCTATAAAAAACAGGAATAGCAAATCTTGGCCTGATATTTTATCAAACATTTTGGAACTCAATCAACAGTGCCTAGATAAAGATTTAAAAGTCACATTAGTATGGTGTCCAGCACATTTCAACATTATTGGGAACGAGCAGGCTGACAGGGAGGCTAAGGAGGGCCTCTTGTGGGGGTCGTAGATGCTGGGGAACCCCTGGCACCTACCGCGATCTACTCCCTGGCAAAGAAATTTGTCGTGGGTGAGTGGAATCTCCGGACTGACAATTTGGCTTCCCAAAGACAAATACTCAGCAAGCATTGTGCTTGACAGAGCCATCACGCGCCTGAGGATGGGAACCACACTCTTACCTGGTGGCGCGGTAATGTATGTCCTCGGGCTAGACCCTGCATGTCCTAGGTGCCTAGAACCCCTCACTGCACCCCACATGCTGCTACATTGTCAAAACTAACAGGCGCAGAGAGATCAGCTCCAAGCTGCATTGCACTCCCATGGACTAGTTTATAACCTTTCCAACGTGCTAGACCCCAAGGGAGCAGCAAGGGGCCCGGTCTTCTCTGCCCTTGCCAAATATCTACTAGACTGTCAGATAACTGACAAGATCTAGGTCATTTGGGGAGGGAGAGCAGCCAACACCCACTTATTTTCTACAGTTATGTGACTGTTTTCTTTTAAAATATGTGTTAACTTTGTGTAAATTTTACATAGTTACATTATAACTGTGTTT
>VMBQ01001761.1:17930-103960 GCA_007657795.1 Dreissena rostriformis
TATCAACCAATCAGAAGAAGGCATTACGGTGTAATAGGCTGCGTTATTGATTAAAATCTACCTGCGGTTTACAACGGGTGTGACCCTTTATGTACCATTCCCTTTATGTACCAGTCCCTTTATGTACCAATTTGAGACTTTATGTACCACCTATATATTATGAAGGTGTTGTCCATTCATTCATAGCAGTGTGAATGGGCATTAATAAGTGTTGATCGAGTCAAATTTGAGTTAATCAAATATTATTGACAATTTGGAAAAAAAAAGTTCAATAAAACTGATTAACTTAGTAACTAATCTTACTAAGTAAAATATTGCTGAATTATATGTTATATCTATTTTGTTATTGCAATTCATAATGTAATGTTAAGAACCAAAAAAAAAGTTAAATAAAACTCAGTAACTTAGTAACTCAGTTCTTACTAAGTAAAATATTGCTAAATTATATGTTAAATCTAAAAATGTAGCAATCTAAATTACATGTACAAAATTTAAAAAAAATCTCAATTAGAATTATAATTGAAATTTTGTTCACATTCATAAATTGTTTTATTTCCAATAGCAAAAATAAAATGATAAAGCTAAAATGAAATGAACCTTATGCAATGGTTACAGTATCTCTAATGAAGACTAATGACACTGTCTGGTGCTCAATAGCTCTAAATTCCTCACCTATGCCAGGTGTGAAATGTCATGTTTTTTTAGTAAACATCCCAAACCAAATGGGTCCTTCTTCACAAGTGACACATTCCTCAAATAATTAGACCAATTAACAACAACATTTATACTTTTATACTTTTATTTAATTTTACATAACAATAACATAGTCCAGCACATAATCTCATAATACATTTTCTAATTCAAATCATAAATTTTTATTGTTATTCTGTTATATTGTAATTTTAATACATATATAAATACTTAATACATAAAAGTAGCACATGAAAAGCCAAACACATTTATCATTCACAAAATTGTTAATGGAATACTTTTATTTGATTATTGGCAAACAGTACACATGAAAATATACATAAAAGTAGCACATGAAAAGCAAAGAGCATTTATCATTCAAATCATTAGTTTTTTTTCATTTATTGGCAAACAGTACAAATACAAGCATACATCAAAGTACAAAAAATAACAAATGAAAAGTTCATAAAATAAGGGAGTTTATTTTATTTTTTCTTTAAACAACAGTACAAATACAAACATACATCATAGCACATGGGAAGCAAAGAACATTTTATTTATTTATTCACGAACAGTACAAACACTCCAATATACATAGTACACGTCACACTTCTTTACTCTTCATCTTTACTCTTCATCCTCGCCGTGGTCTTCAATGTTGGCCGGAATAGGTCCTGTTCCAACCAGGTTGCTTGACTCCCTCAGCAGCCTCGAGGTGGTGTACTCATCCTCATTCTCATATCTGTCCAAGATTTCATAGAGCTTGTCATGGAGCTTCTTGTACTGCATTCGGTAGTTCCTCGTCACCATCTGCTCGGACACCAACCGAACTGTGAGGATGACGTCGTCCGCCTCTGTACGCAACAGAGGCACCATCACGTAGAAGGGTAGCTTGCTCCCATTGGCTCGATTATTGAGGCCCCTGTGCCATCCCTCAACATCGTTGTTGGTACGCACTGTCTCCCTGAACACGCTCCAGTTTTCCGGTCTCCACAGGTTCCCATTAATCCACGTCCTGTCGACGTACGCAATCAGTCTGTGCAGCTCTTCTGGTCCGTTGGCCGCTTGCGTCCGTAATTCTTCGTAGGCTCCTTGTATGTGTTCTGATGGTAGGAATGGCAGTGCAAGAACCTTCCGGATGAATCCATACGTGTCATCTCCCTGACTGTAGGTTGCACTGAGACCACAACGTGTCACACTACGGTAGATACGTTGCGCCCAGTGAAATCTACAGCCACGGACAAGCGCACGCTGAAAGACATCCCGAATCGCTTGCCAGGCAGTAAAAAAAACAAACAGAAAAAGGTAATTATTTTTTATATGATATGAAGGAACACCATTTAATTTTTACAATTGTACATGATCTTACAGAATTTTATTTTTGTACACTTAATTAATCTTGGAAACAATATTTAATTTGTCATCATATTTCAAAAAAAGTATTAATTGTTCTTACCTGCTTCATAATCCAACATAAACCACTCCACGTTGAGCTGTTCTGGGGCAAGATGCTGGATCAGGGATTGAAACACCTTTAATAGAAATGTAAAATGTTAAGTGTTTTATTCAAAAGTTGTCATTTCTTAAAAGATTACTTAAAATTTTTATGTAAATATTATACATATCTTTACATCTAAATAATAGTTCCATCACTTGTGTCAGTACACGGTTATGATCAAAATACTTTATATACATTCATGCAGTTTCCGCAGATTGCACTGTTAAATAAATAATATAAAAATTACAAAATAAATCAATAAACTTACAGCAACATAGTCCCTCTTCTGCCGACGGGACATGAGGACAAACAGTAATGGAACCTGTTTGACCGAGTCGTCTTTCTTGATGAAGGCGTGGATTGACATCAGCTGATAAAAGGGACGACTCACAACCTTGAAGGTCCCATCAATGAACCACCGCTTGGCCCGCTGAAGAAGTTGCAGTTGCACTGGTGTTGCAAACAGAATGTGACGAGCACCATCGAGCCTGATGTCGTCAACAAGAAAATTGTCCGACTTGATGTACTCTGTGTCAATCTGTAAAAGAGAAAAATGAAACTCATGTTATATGAATAAATATTGTTTTCTTGACAGTTTCTGTAACACATAATTATAAATACATTACAACATGGAAAGTTAATAAGTACAATATTAAATGTATTTATGTATAATAATTGACATTATACAATTATATGATATATTTTAACTTACTTCAAACTCAAGCTCATTCGGTAGAGGGTCTTTTGGCCGTATCCCCATGCGTTTGCGGTTGATAGCCTTCGTCAGATTCCGATGTTTCTGTGTGACTTGTACGTTGAGCGCCGCTAACTCCTGCATGGCCTCCTTCGCAATTTGTCCCGCTGGTCTGGACACCTGGGCGACGGCTTTGACTTGCATCTGGAATGATACAAAAACATGTTGATAATTAAAATAACAGGGTTACAGTCTGCATAACTATTTCTGTTATAAAGTATTATTTTAAATGATCTGCATTAACTTTCACACTAAGTGATTTATTTAAAAAGGTGGAACACTAATTATATAATAATTTAACTTAATTTACCAGTGTTGCATCTCCTGTGCTGCCATCTCTCACAAATATCACACGTAAAAGCTTCATCATCGTCAATGACATTGGTACCACAATCAATACAAGAAAAACTAATGTCTGCCATGATGTTGGTATGGTTTTACATATTGAAAATCAGGATATATACTCACTTTAACAATTGAGCAACAACACTTACCTTAATTACGGACGTGTTTTTTTTGCTGTGTCGAATTTCGAAGTAAATTTTAATTTAAATAAATATCGTGGTGTTTAAAATATTCGTACTNAATACATGATTACGTAATACATAATCAAAGCAAACATATTATAAATGTTTCCCTAATGTACATAACTGGGAGGCAAAAAACCGCCAAAAGGGAACCGCCGCCCAAAGAGACGTAAGACTAGAACGAGCTCGACCATGGACAGAGATAATATGAAGCCAGACAATTAGAAATGGATCATCATATTTGCATTGACCTACATATAAACATGGCTCTGCAGCCTCTTATCATATACACGTATAAACACAATACTTAAAAGTGGATTTCAGCTATCATCAAACACGTGGATGATACATGTAGAGGACATTAATTATCTAAATATATACATGTACAACCTATACAGAATAAATGGTCAATAATAGTAGACAGAAGGCAATATAAATGATCATAAATATATATAAAGGACTTGCCCATCCATGACAAAGACCACATATGATACATAAGTGGTTATTGCTAACAACTTTGGAGACGAAATATACGAATTACAAAAAAATACTGACAGAAAAATAATATACAGCTGTATAACAAAGACANCACCCCAAGTCTTTTCAATATACCCAGTTGACACGATGTGGTTCAATAACAGGAATAATGATCTAAATTTCCTACTTTCTGAACGTACGAAATTGGTGTAAGACAGCCGAGCTTGCCTGTGGCGTTTCAAAGGGTTTTGGGTAATTTCTTCCAAAGAAAGAAACTTTGCAACAGATGGATGCCACCTATCAAGCCGGGGACAACACCAGCTGTATAGAAACATCAGAGCAGCAGTGGTCGGCTCAACGAAACTCATCCTTACAGCTGTGCTCAGAACTTACAGATATGTATTACTAGTCAATGTTTGACGAGCTTAAGCAAGCTTTCTGCGTGATTGAGTCCACAGGCTCTGGTTTATTATACTTTAATAAATGACTTCCTTTGCATCATCATGCCACATACGCACTAGTAATTTGCTAGCCAGTCATACTATTTTATAGATGCCTGATTTAGAATGTCAAACTATCTGTTTACTTTTGCTCGGTTTATTTTACTGGCCTCTTGCTTATTATTATTTTATCAAGGCATGATTAAGTTACCATGCTTTGTATTATATTTATGCGTGATTTAGTTACCTCACGATTATTATTATTTATAAAATAAAGGCGTGATTTAGCTACCAGCCTCGTGCCTTATACTTATGCGTAATTTAGTTACCAGCCTCACGCTTATTAATATTTATAACATAAAGGCATGATTTAGTTACCAGCCTCATGCCTTGCATGTATGAGTGCTTTTGTTACCAGCCGCACGCTTATTATTATTTATAAAAAGGCATGATTTAGTTACCAGCCTCATTCTTTATATTTAATGTGTGATTTAGTTACCAGCCTCACGATTTTGACATTGTATTATTTTATCAATACTCGATTCAGTTGTCAGCCGCTTGCTCTATAATTATGTGCGATTTACACAAATGTATGGGAACTAACTGGAGCAGTTCTTTTGAATTGAACTATTAGATTTATATCCCTTGTTGACAATGGAGCAACCATCCACACGCTTATTGCTCTTTTATATTTTATCTAGGCATGGTTTACTTGCCAGCCTAATGCACTATCTTTATGCGTGATTTAGTTACTAGCCTCACGCTTAACAATATTATTTTATTTCCTCATGAATCATTTGTCAGCCTTTAGCCATTTATCTTTAAGGGACTATCAGTCTCGAACTTTTTGTGTCTATTTTATCAGTTTATCTTATTGGGGTTTATCTATTGTCCTTTTATACACAATGTCTCGTACAGACATAGAAAGTATTTTTATCCCCTTTTAGAAAGTGGAATAATAGCATGGTTATATGGCATTATACACGACATATCCAGCAATCAACACTATATATATATATATTTATATACTGGGTTTCCAGTCTGCATACAAACGTTATAATATCATGTGTTTTGCTACATGTGTATATCGCATGACACTTAAGTTAATGCATTCAGCGAATGCTTAATTATTCTTTAGTCCCTCTAAAGCACAAAAAAATAAAATAAAAAATAACGAGTTACATTTTCATATTAATACAGTTCATGCTTTCGAAGTGTCATTGCTTTTTTGTGTGCAAGGATTACTGTAACGTTTGTGTCCTAATTAATTAGTGAATTTAATTAAAAGTTCACACTTAACTTAGCAACAAGGGTCATGACGGTGTGATTTGGTCTACACTTCACACTATCATTCTGTACATAAATATTTTTTACAATCCATGTCGGCGTGCTAAGTTTCATAGCTCACGCCTAACTTTATACCATAGATTAGCTTTGCTGGCTATAATTGTGTGATTTAGTTTACACATCACACAAAAATTACAAATACATGGTTTAGTCTTATATTCCATGTAGGCGTGCTTAGTTTCATAGCTCACGCTTAACTGTACATCATCAATAAGCTTTGCTGGCTATGATTGTGTGATTTAGTTTACACATCACACGAAAATTACAAATTCATGGTTTAGTGTTATATTCCACGTAGGCGGGCTTAGTTTCATAGCTCAGGCTTAACTATCATGGTTTAGCTTTGCTGGCCATGTAGGTGTGGTTTAGTTTATACATCACAAGGAACACGTAGATACACATGTACATGGTTAAATTCATATGCCAATGTGCAATGTATGTTGTTCAGAGTTTACGCTTTTATGATTTAGTCTTACATGCCATGAAGGTGTAAATTTAACATATGTTATTTACGCGACACAATTCGCTTACTTTAATTTATGTTTTAAAATGATGATTTGTGTCAGATTTATTAATTTTAAAGTTAATGCCTCTGTTGTTAACATGCCGCTAGTTTGCGGATAACTCAACACACAATATAAAGGTTAACAAATAAGTCTTGAGAATAAAAACTTTTATAGGTGGAGTTACTGTTTGTCTACCCAATTTAGAGCGTATATATTCATACATATGGTTAAGTACATAAAGTGTTATAGTCACTTTATGTTCTACTTAAATACAAGACTATAATGCATTCAAGGGATTGTGCCCTGAAAAGAGTTTCATCACTGACTTCATAATCATTCATTTATTTCAGATCATGAAACCTCACAGCCGTCCGAAGAAGAGTCCGAATTCGGTCTGTATCTGTTTTTCCGGACAAATAAAATCAAATAAACGTTAAAATGATGATTTACAAAAATCAACTCATGGCAAAGGCCCGAAAAAACAAAAGACAAACAACATTCTGCCCCTAGAGACCAATTAAGATGTAGATGTGTATGACACTTTACGTGGGGATGGCTGCAGATCCTTTGAAATTACATAAGAGAACTGAATGCCGTTGCCAACCTTCTCAGTTCTGTCGGTCAAGGCCGCAGCTATGGAATTTACTTTCAATGATGGTCGCAATATGAATTGTAGAATTAGCATCGACTTCAGTTGTCGTTATCATGTGATTTTGTTATATATTATTTTTCCGTCAGTGCATTTAGTAATTAGACTCGTTGATCTTCTAAGTTGTTCACAATAACAATTTATGTATCATATCTGATATTTTCTATGGAAGGCAAGTCCCTAATATATATTCAAGATCATTTACATTGACTTCAGTCTACTATTATTAGACATTTAGTCTGTATAGGTTATATACATTTAGATTAATGGCCTTTGCAAGTATCATTCACATGTTCTATGATGTGCTAAGCCCCGTACCTTCAAGATTATCCACTTACACAGTACATAATACAAGGGTTTACAACTGGTTTCAAGTTGGGTTATACAGGTCCTCAAACTAACGCAACATGTAAAAATATAAAATCATGCAGAGATAAACGTACTATAACTTTGAAAAACTGCATTCTTTGCTTGGTTACCTGTATTACGTTATCTACGTATGATGCCCTAAAATAATGAATGTAATACATACAAAACAGTGTATAAAATATGTACATTCATATAAAAACAAGACATATTAGTAAATGTAAACATACAAGTTGTGTACAGAATGCCATAATGGGCGATAGAGAACCGCTAACAAAACATATTAGTTAATGTAAACATTCAAGTTATGTACAGATTGCTATTATGGGCTATATAGCATGACAAGAATGAAATGAGAACACTGGGTGATAAAAAACCTAAAACGATATGTGGCGGAGGAAGGGGAGGTGGTGGTTTTGAAGCGTAAACTTGGCGGTGTAACTGCACACCACGAAATGTTACTGGAAAAGAATTTCGAAGCATTCTGATTGGATTAACAGATCACATGCCTAAGCGTGTAAGGTTACACTGCACTTATTTAGCATGTAAGCAAAGGTATTGAGAATAACTTCTACTGAACAATAAAAATTATCACATATAGTAAATTTGTCAACTTGAGGAAATACTGTCAACCGCGGAGAAGTCGTGGTTGACAGTATTTTTCCGAAAGTTGACAAATTTACTGTCACTCTGTCAGACATGTAGTATTTATTTTATTATACAGAAACAACTATTCAAACATGAACAATTTATATGAACCGTGAACAATATTTTTTGTTATTATTGTGATAACAAGCATCGGAACGACAAACCGTTGGTTACTACCGCAATAACCAACGCTTACACGTCGATAATTTTGATTCTAGCACGACTTTAGTAATAAGTCATCCGCGACTTAAAGGTTATAAATGAGAAGTATATTAACCTAACTTCTTTTACTTTTTCGCGAACACGTGACGTCACCACAAAAATAAAAATCAAATGACGTCGACTTCATTCATAAACAGTGCGCGGACAATCAATGCGATGTCATAATAATCTGTAAACATAAACAAAATGCATGCGCGAATGGGACAGTATAATTTATTACCATTCCGAACGTGATTGCTAAGTTAGCGGACGACAGTATTGTTTGGACAGTACTTTTTTTCCCGCTGGGTCTGACAGTATTTCTATGTCACGATGGGCTATGGGAGTTTAGCATGGTGAATAAAAGTGAGGTATAATAAAAGAAACTTTATGTGTGCACAAACTTGGTTTTATGTATTGATCATAATATGCGAGTCATATATGTCCGATTGAAACTTGTATGGCATGAAGAAAACGACCAGCACAGTATTGAGATTGAAAAAGGGCATTTATTTCAAATGCCATAAAGGTGAGGGCATTTACAACTGGATGCCCTAAAACAATGAATGTAATACATACAAAACAGTGTATACAATATGTACATTCATATAAAAACTAAACATATAAGTGAATGTAATCATACAAGTTGTGTACATAATACCATAATGGGCGATAGAGAACCGCCACAAGGGTAAACAATGGTTACCAACCGAAGGGTAACAATTGATACCCACCGCCCATCTAATGACTCTAAAATTTTCTCCACAGTTATATGAGATTTTTAGCTGACACTGTCTAATGCTACCGTTACTGTATGTTTTGTTCAAACGTATAGTGTACTAGTGTCCTAACTTCAAAATACTCCTGGGTCATCACTCACGTTTGCGGTTATATTCATGGTCATATGTTCATTGAAAGTAAAAAAACAACAGGCACTGAGCATGAATATGCATCGCAAGCAACCAGTACCAAGGGATTGACGGATGTCTTATTTTTGTTAACATTTATTGAACAATTGGCAAATGTTCGTGAAGGTTGTTTATTAGGTGTTATTGTTATGCAGTGGACATGTTTTTGGCGCATCAATACATTTGTTTGGAAGTAACAATTGACAGTTTTGAAGCACCGTCTGATAGAAAAAATGAATGAACATGTCGTTGTATTTTACAAATATTGTATTACTTAATATAATGCGTGTACTAAATATATAAATGTACAATAGTCGCATAATTATGTTTGTAATCATTGAAGAGTTATGTGATTTCATGACTACTGGTTTGTTTTTCCGAAATGATGAGCAGTTGCTGTTCTGCCAAAGGGGGAAGCACTGTGTGTAAATGCGCTGTGTTATCGTCGTGTATTTTTTTAATATAATTAAAAAAACACTTTTATACCAATACCATACAGAAGATGAACGGGAAAATAGTTTATACAAAACAGTATTACTTTGATTAATTCAAATACTTAAACGCAACACGTCATTTAACTACCAAAACATGAATGTTTACAAGCTTATTTCACGACTTTGTTTAATTTAGATCTTTATGTATGAACACATTATTGCGTTGACAACGTCCACGTCTACATATCTAGGGATCTGTTAACACGAGACGTATGCCACAACACATTCACAAAAATGTTCAACGAATTTTGCAGATCGCAAAATTCGTTAAAGCTTTTTTTTCTATTTCGCCCACATGGTCAATTTTGCTACACATCAGATTTATTTCTAAAGCAGATTTGTTTGTTTTTCAATTTATTTTGATTAAGCCAGCATCTGTAATGACATAGACTGTGTATTTTTGTTAAACGATTTATATTAAACTATGGTTGAATTAAATTGAATGTGTTTGGCAGAAATGTTCAACGAATATGTACACGATAATTGTTATTTTAGTGCGACCTGTGCGCGCCTTTGAAAATCGAAAATGAAATTAAACAAATAAATATATTTGTTTATCTTTATTGATGGAATGTTTGGGGGCTTATTTACGTAACACAACTGATCAATTTGTATAGCTTTACTTTGTAAATTGTGTGGCTGAATAAGTGCTAGTCCAATCAAAAAAGTTCCGGTATTATGCGAGAAGTCAATATGTCGACTACTACCTTAATCGTACATCCGATTCGTGAAAGTGTTCCAGCCTCGCTTATCAATTGCATTGCAGTGTCATGAAACGTTGTTTTTATTATCAAAACATGCTTAGGTAGTGTACGAGGTTAATCTATGTAGGTACATAAACAACAAGCATGCAATTATGTGTACGCAATCTGTTCCTGATTCGTGTGCGTCAATGTCATTCAAATTACAGAGATATACACCCCACGTTTCTTTTGAGGACATTACACTTGACAAAAATGTCAACGTTATTAAAAAGGCAACATCTGTTCCGGACCATATTAACAATTCCATAAATACAGAATGGATGGAAAGACAGAACACTAACACGAAAGCAGACACCTAGAGCAGTAAGAAAATTGCTGGTAGTATTAAAAAAAAGAACACTCTCTCTTCGGAACGAGCGCTTTTGTTCAGGATGAAACGTTTTGTGATGGTCATGTTGTTTATCGTATGTCTCAACGGATTAGTCGGCTATACAAGTAAGAATGTTTGATTATCGTATAATGCAAATGTATTGGAAATATCGACTTTAAAACGTACTTTGTTTAAATGTTTGTACCAGTTGCACATATTTCTTTAATCTCGCGTTTGGTCAATTGGCTCTATCACACTCTTTAAGGGTTCGATCTTTCAGGACGTTCATCTAATTACTTGATTAATTATATTTTTTTTTCTTTTCAGAACTTTCATTTGTAAAACCGTTAATGTCAATTCGCCGATGTAAGCAAAATATGCTAGCCTTATAAGTTATACACGTACGGTATACACGTACTATGTACTTTGGAACATAAAATGGTTTCTTATTGAAGTTTCGATCTAAAATGTACACCAAAGCTTAACGATAGTTAATGTTTGCTACATAATGCCGAACAAATTCTATGCCGGATAATTCTACGGCTGTATACATCCCGGACTGACCAATTTTTTATTCAGATTATTGCTGTTTTTACGGTTCGTGATTTGCCAGCTTTGATGTATATTTGTGTGAGATAATTGGGTTTTTTAAAATCTAGCCTAATCCGGA
Organism: Dreissena rostriformis; assembly: GCA_007657795.1. Lineage (NCBI taxonomy): Eukaryota > Metazoa > Mollusca > Bivalvia > Myida > Dreissenidae > Dreissena > Dreissena rostriformis. The sequence goes on from VMBQ01001761.1 coordinate 29,180, forward strand.
TTAAGTATATTATGAAACGTGGATGACCCTTACAGTTTTTCATAATTATTTTCGGCCATGCAAAACCAGGAACGGTTTATCGTCCGCCTTGTCGAAATTCAGGAGTGTGCTGAAGTCCGGTCTCGGTATTGTCCGGATAGCCGTGCCACATAGTCATAACTATTTCAAGCTCAATCGTGTAGTGCTGAAGGGCTTTCTTAACGATACATTTTGCCTTACTAGCTAGTATTGTCTTATTCCTCAAAACTTTCCACGTAAATGCGTCTTATATATTTGTTCTGACACATTCCTGGAATGGAGCATATCCTATTTCTGTAGGCCTTTACGAAGGATCCCTAACAATAAGTGCTGGTTCTGCACAGGAAACGGAGATTATTTCAATTAGACACAGGCTTTTGATGCAATCGAGCTAACCTTAATAGGTTTTTAATAATTGTGATTTATTATCCTCTTTAAGCCACGCAGATGCAAATTCGAAGTCAATTTTTTATACAATTGTAGTTGTTTTGTGCCACTACTCTTGTAAAACTCAGACAGGCTTTTTTATTCGCAATATAAAAGATAAAATAATGTTTCAGTGTTTTTTAGAAAAAAAAATATTTTTTGCTAAATACTATGTTTCTTTCTTTTCCGTGAGAAACATGCAAAACAACTATAACTCATCAAATCACCAAGTATCGTTCTTTAAATTAAATCATTATAACTGCTCTTAATTGATGTAAGAACATCACAGTCAATATGCACACAACATTTTCTTATTAGAAAGTTTACATTCTTAAAATAAAAGTAACAAATAAGGAGTCAGATAGGTGTATCATTTAAACGTGCCTGATGTACCACTCGAAAATGTTCACCTTGTTGTATATACGGCACAGCGGACCGTGTAGAAGGGCCTTAATAAAATATTCTGCACGTTGTCAGTGTGTAGTATTGTCTGATGGTAACGTTCGACCCATTCCGCTTTGCTCCTTTCATCAATACTGGAGTGTAAAGGACTGATTATTCTTGGGTATCCGACGATGGTGTGTAGATGTTCACGGCGACATAGTTATTTCCGCACCTCACTCTATTGTATGTACATGCACTGACAATTTTCCAATTAACGCGCTTTTTTATGTCCTCCAGTCTATACTGGGGGACATATTGTTTTGCCCTGTCTGTTTGTTTGTTGGTGTGTTGGTTTGTTTGTTTGCGTCAAACTTCAACATTTGCCTTAACTTTTGCAATATTAAAGATAGCAACTTCATATTTGGCATGCATGTGTATCTCATGAAGCTGCACATTTTGAGTGGTGTAAGGTCAGGGTAAAGGTCATCCTTCAAGGTCAAAGGTCAAATATATGGGTCAAAACCGCTCAAAAGGGGACATAGTGTTTCACAAACACATCTTGTTATATATGTCTTTTCTTGCTTAATATAGATGCCTTGCCGATAAATGATGCGCTGGTCAACAATAACATTAGAAGAAATGCAGCGGACCTGAAATTTCTCGTAGAAAGGTTACATTTACTTTTCCATGCACAAATCTTGCTCGCTACATGAATTGACGAATAGTAGGGTATTGTTATAAAAAATACGCGCGAACATTTGCGCAATGCGTTCTGTGTAAAACATATCGGAATGACGTATATACAAGTTTTAAAATCTAACAATTGTGTCGTGTTCTGAGAAAACTGGGCAAAATGCATTTGCGTAAAGTGTCGTCCCAGATTAGCCTGTGCAGTCCGCCTAGGCTAATCCGGGACGACATTTCCCGCCTAAACTGGATTTTCGCTAAGAAGAGACATCATTTAAACGAAAAATTCCATAAAAGCGGAAATTGTCGTCCCTGATAAGCCTGTTCGGACTGCACAGGCTGATCTGGGATGACACTTTACGCACATGCATTTTGTCCAGTTTTCTCAGAACGCGTCACGTTTAAGCTAAACACTCAAAATATGCTTAAGCGCTTCTTACAAGTAACTTTTAGCACATTTACGAATTTACCTATAGATAAACCAGTAGTTCGTATACTATACATTAATAGCGTTTGCAATTTTTATCTTCAAGATATTTATATGCTTACTTATAATAAATACAACGACGCATGGGATTGCCCTCTTTTGGCCTCATAACTTTATTTGATAGCCCTTATGAATTATTACGCATATTAAATTGTTGTTTCCTGTATGAACGCGTCTTTTTTTCTTAATCATAACATCAACCTATTGTATCTTCTAGAGAAAAAATTGTGTTAAAAAAATACCAAAATGCATATTCTTATTTCGGTTAAATAGCAATGATTAACCACCATAACATACAAGTTATTGTGTATCATTCATTCGTGATAGTGTGCTCAATAGTACACGTATTATGCTTTTTTATTTCCAGAACATTGCACATAATTAAACGGCAGGTGACATGTCCATACCCACCCTCTTGCATTTGCATTTACTGTGGCAACAGTGCTTACTGCCCTTACTGTGGCACCAGTGGGAAAAATGAACCAATACCTGGGACGTAGAAACGATAATCTAAGAGACTCATCTGTCATTGGAATGAGATGATGCGGCTATATAATGAATTAAACTGTAATGGCGCCTCCATAAACATATTTCTTGAATTATTGTGTTGTCAAAATTGTTATTTTTTAAGTGTTGAATAATTTTGACACGGAAAACATATTATATTATTCAGCTACAGCAGCAATGAGGAGTCCTTGTTTTAATTTACTTATCGATAGACATGTGAACATGTATATGTCTTTTTATCGTTAGGGCGAAATTAAAATTATTTATTTATTAAAAAGAAATGTTGCTATATTGCACCTTGTCATTGTTTTTGTGTTGTTTTCCCCCTAAACATAACATTTCGAACACGCTTTTACTGTAATTCCATAACGAATAAACGTATTGTTACCCAATCTATAAAGTTTTTCCTTTATAATGTTATGTATTTGAAGTAAACCATGGTAACGCTTCATTACACAGTGAACAGTATCAGCGCACACAACTGAAATAAAAGAAATTCCTAAACAGTATTGCTTACATGTACCCAACACTAAATAATTGAATATTATATACAATATATTTGAATGTGAATGACCAATTAATTTTTGTAAACTCTATTAATGGAAATTATAGGCACGTAATTTCCTATTCCCCTGAAAAATCCAAACAAAAGAAATACAAAGAAGATATTCTTATTAAACAGATTGAATTTCTGAAACGTGTACAGAAACATATATTGAAAATGAAACTTATGAAAGCAAGCATTTTAAGCATTTCTGATTTAAATAAAGTATCAATAATTGGACTCAGAGCTTAATTGATGGAGGGGTGAATTGATTTCATAAACATTTTGAAATAAAACTAAATCTAGTGAGTTAACAAAAACCCAACATCTAGTCAAGCTAAACTGTAAATAATTCATGTTTGAAAAAAATGACGTTGAAATATATATTCAGATAACCTGCGCCTAATAAAATACAAGGTAAACAAAATACAAGGAAACGGAAATGATCGGTAACGTGACGTCGCGGACCCTACAATATACTACATAAATACGTTTATGTTCGAAAGTGATTGATGCAAATAAAATGTTTCCTTTCTGGGCACTCAAAGGTTTCTCGATTTCGGCTTCGACTATGTGGGTACAAGCCGCAGTATGCACACTATAATTTTGTCAACAACAGCAAACCAACCAGACACCATTTTAGAATTGTTATTGTTGTGGCTACTAAAAATGTAGGGAAATTAAATATACGCACAAATTCATTTTAATTTTAATATGTTTTCACCTTAAGGGTTTGAATGTCACCTGTTTTTGCGACCATGTTGCGATTTTTAACATCAAATAAAGCCTTATTACGAATGCAAGCACCTTAAGCACAACATGCTTAGCTTGATACGTGCTTGCAACTGAGCACATTGGGGTTCAACTTTTGAGATATTTCAATAAATTCTACTGTTTAAACTACCCTAGAAGTACATGTATGCTGCCAACATTGTCTTCACAGCTTTGCATGCCAATATTCGAATTGTATATGAAAGATGGTATAGCGTATGTATAGCTTTACATTTGGAAAAGTTTCGAAATAACTCAGTATACAAATTAAAACTCTTGCCATTAACTCATATGCATACAACTTATCAAAAATTTGAAATACCGCTGGCTTTATGTATATCCCTATGTTTTAGGAATTTCTTCCCACCAAAACCAAATTTCTTGCTGAAACTGTATAGTTCTACCTTTCATGTCCGCTGTGTACACACGTATAGTGCACCCGTGTACATCAATTCTTCTAGAGGAATCACACACTTTTACGTTATAGAAACTACGCGATAAGTAATGACCAAATAATTATTATTTTACCGATTGTTTAAAAACATTTTGGTCGGTAACATGTTTATAAGACAATTTTTATGTATTTAAAAAAGTGGACTTATTCTTAAACCTTGGAACCATGTTTAGTAAATCCCTCTTTTGCCATTCAAAACCATGAGAATTCGGCATCATCATGAAGTTCGGATTTCGGTGTTGTTAATAACGAATTTGAAATACATGCGCTGAATCCGATGCAAACGTTGTAAGTTAAGGAAAAATCGGTGCTGCATCAGTTGTCGAAGCCGACACAGCTGATAACATCGACGTCGAACCAGTCCACGTGAGATTTCCGATCCCGGTAGCCCGTTTCTAGCAAGGTACACGCTGTCGAAGAACGTTATGGATGATGACGATGAAATGATTTGATTACAATTCAAGTTAACTGTTTATAGTGGCAGATTAAATTTAATAGCTTTGCTTATTTACGTTCAATCATATAAATCATGTATTTTAAGTCGTATTATTATAAAACTACTACTACATGTACTATTTACATGGCAACATATGTTACACTCCTTTTAAGACATGTAACATACGATATGGCAGTACAGAAAAACAATAGTATATCCGAGAGAGTTGTTAACAACATAGCACCATCTGCAACACTCCTTATGATAAATTAATGCAGAGCAGACATCAGTTCAGAAAACAAAAATGATATTGACCTAGATCAATAAAAGTATTGCTGGTATTAAAGAAAAAAAACAACATTTTCTGACAAAGATTTCGTGGAAACACTGTTATACAGAATGGAACGTTTAGTAACGGTCTGTATGTTAATCGTGTGTCTTTACGGATTCATCGGCTATACAGGTAAGTGGTTTGCTGTTTGAAGGATGCGAATTGTAGATATTATATTACCGTATTATTCTTATTATTATTTTCTTTTGAACCCTAAATATAATTTATTAATTCATGATTCATGATATGAAAATGTGGCAGATGTGCTTGAAATAAATTAACTTCCTTGAATTCACTTTGCTAAAAGGAAAATTCATAAATTTGAATTGAAAAATATTACTGTTTCATCGGCACTTTTTAAGTTTTAGTACTCTCATACGGCATTTTGATTTTCTGTTCTTTTTTCGCATATTTCCTATTGCCATGGTATTCTGCATTCAAAAAGGATTCTCAGACATTCCAAGTTGAAACCCTTAACCCGTTTACCCATTTTTGTATAAACATTTAATTCCAAAATTCATTCTTGTGAACGTAAATATAGATAAAAAGACTTATTTGGTATATTTTTTATATAGAAATACCTCATATATGCATTCATGATAGCAAATGAGGTGTAACAAGTGGACTAGAGAAAATATAGGCTAACAAGTGTTGTTATCTCTCCTCACAAAACCAGAAGACATACCAATCTCAAGTCGTAAGTTATTTAAAAAAAAAAAAAAAAAAAACGGCGGAAGGAAAATATAATGTTTGAGAATAGGAATGTTCTCTGATCTATTCTTGATCGAAAAATAGAAAAGTAGGTTTGTTTCACCTCGCACATTTTAAGTTACAGCTTCACATGCAAGGGTACCCATGTTTCCATAAATGAATAGGACACAACTTTGCTGCAATTGAGGATTTTAGATGTTGCATAAATGCATGAAACATATCGTTTTTATGTACATTTATCATTAACTACTTACAAGTGCAAATAACATGTTGAACATCATTTGTAAGTGAAAGCAGTCGGGCTCGAAAAAGTTCACATTGATCAGTTTATATTGCTCACCTTCGTATTGCTATCCAGAATAACATAGTTTCCGGAGTAGGTCAATTATGCAAACGTGTGTTTAATATGGAAAGTCATATTCAGTTCATATTCTAACACCCACATTGTTTAGATGGTACATACACAGATCAGGAAGGAATTAGTCACCAGAACATTGGACTGTTTATAATATATTGAGTAATCTAAAATAAATATAACAGCTGAAACCATAAACGTTGATATAAATAGTTTTAGAATCCGGGACGTTTTGATACAAAATTGTCAGCTTTACCTCTACAGCACCGAGGCTTATCATATTGTGAGGCGAATATTAGAACACAAATCTTGATTTAATTTCGAAAAATGTATCCTTTCGTTCTAGCATATTTGGAGACGGCTCGGGGTTACGGAAATGTACGAAATAAGGCAAAGAGGTCTTAAACTTTAAGCAACATATTTGTGTGTTATAAACAATGATTATGCCGGTATATTTCTTATTTGGAACATACATCAATGTCTTTCATATAACATCGAATCATAACTAAGTACTAGTTACCACAATACCATAAAAATACAGTGTCAATAGATATAGCTAATACTTAATATTAAGGATGTCAGTGGTTATGAACTAGGCTACAATGAACGTTGACACGATTTCCTTAATATATCTACTCTTTGTATCCAAATGTATTTACTATAACGCACATGTATAAGATGATTATGTTTTCTATAATTTAGATTACTTTCCGATAAATGCTGAGGTGGTGAATAACATTGGAAGCAAGGCAGTGGAACTGAAAATTTTCGAAGAAAGGTTACTTTTTTTCCAGGTCCCTAACTTGATTGGAGTATTAAAGAATACTCGTCTATTGTAAGGAATGATAAGCGCGCCAACTTGCTCGTTCTTTATAAAACATATTCGGTTTACATATATATTAATTTTATAATATTGATATGTTTCAGCTGATTAACGTCCAAATTAGAACAACTGTGTATAAAGCACCTACATGCGTATAAACTTAATGTATTTTTGCAACAATTACGGGTTTACTGAATAGTGCGCTATAGTACAGGTATTCGGTGGACTGCATTATCTGTTGGCAAAGAGCTGTCTTGGAATAACAACAAACTAACGCAGCATTACACTTACCACTAACGTATCGCGTTATATATCCTGTATCTTAAAAATGCATATATGTATCTCCTTAAAGGAAACATTGCTTTAAAGCTTCCTTCAACATAAATATGTTTTCACCAATTAAAAGTTATATATGCGTAAACAATCGGACAATTATTAAAATGTTGATTAACGTGGACAGTCAGGTTAAATACGTCCATATTCCCGTTTAAATCACATAACCTTTGTCAGTTGGCTTTTTCATATTTGAACAATTTTTTTTTTCAGTACAATACGTAGACTCAAACGGCAGCTGCTATGTCCAGCACGAAACTGTTCCCCCTGCGTCTTTTGCGGCGGCACTACGAAAACGTAATGGTGCTCCCATAACATTGTGGCCAGGACTCAATTTTACGCTTTTGAAAATGTTACTTTAAATTGTTGTTAAGAAATCACGAAACAAAGAATATTAATTTAAAGCACCTATTTAAGTCAATATTTGCTTAACATTTATACATTTGTGCTTGTCTTAATTTCTTTATTGGACATTGTACCATTATTTCTGTTGAACAAAAGAAATGTAAATATATTGCTAGCCTTTATAGTTGTTGTGTTGTTTTTTAGCCTCCATATTACTACGCAATACAAATTGAGACCACCTTATTTGATAAGAGAAATGTATAGTATTACTAAAAATTGAGTTATTTGCTGATAATATGTCGCGAAAAAAGGCATCACATAAATATGTATGACCACTAATAGCCATTCCGGGAGTTCAAAGACGCTTCTTCTTTCGCATGCTTGAAAACAATAAAATGTGCTTATAATGTGTTGCATATTTTTAAACTCTGACCAAGTGGTATAGTTAACATTTCTATTTTAAGAACTTTTAAAGACCTATCCATTTGGAAGGATATTTATATGGACTTATCCACTCGATTGTTTAAATCAATCGGTACATGATTATGACTAGTACTAATCAACATTTAACTGAATTAAAAGCATCGATCATCGATGAATAATAGTATAGAATAAAAAATTGGAGTAAACATGATAAATAGCGACATAGTAACATATGATATAAAAAACATGCACAAACATGCACAAAAACACATCGCGAACACAACAGAAATGAAGGCGTTATTAGACTAAACAACAGGGTGTGAATAAACCGTTGAAATGATTGTTTATATTTGAGAAGATGGAGTGTGTGTGTAAGACCAGTTTTGATCTGTGCATAACATTTGACTTGCGCCCTAGACAGACATTAAGTGGACGTACAATTACATATTTAAGCTCGACTTTTCCCCGAATAGTCGAGCTAAGCTACTCAAAGAAAATTTAAGAATCGGTGTCGGCTTCCGGATATTGCTCTGTTAAAGGTGAATTTAAAAAGATCTCCATAACAATAGTAATTACAGAAAGTCAATTGAAACTTTACATGTGTTCAATGTCCATGTGTGAGGTCACTTACCAAGTGTCATAACTCAGACCTGCAGTTTAGCAGAAATGTGTTTCTTTTTGTATTTCGCCATATTCGACTGCAGTTATTCGATTGAAACTTCACATATATGTTTGGGGTCATAGTGAGCTGTCACTGAAAAGTCACATAGCTCTGACATGCAATTTAGCAGAATTATATTTTTTTACTTGGTTACTGTAAATACGCGCGCACAATCTTCATAACACTGATTGTACTACAGGTATTCAGTTGAAACTTCGCACTTGGGTTGATGGCCATTTTTGAGGTCACTTAATAAGTTCTATAACTCTGACCAGCAATTTAGCAAAATTATGTCCCAGGTGTAACTGTTTGCGTGCGACTACTCCATTTCACGTACACATCGCAATACAATGCACACAACTCGAATTTTTTAAGTGATATTGAATGTATTTGTTCTCAGAAAATAACCTTCTTTATTTATATCATAGTCATTATCAATCCGATAATCTTGTCATTCAATAACTTATATTGCGTCTTTCTGTGTCTATATATAATGTGACAATAAAATAGTCATGGTCAGAATTCATATATTATGAAATATAGAATATACTTGAGTGAAAATATACCTCTAGTTCGTAAAAGAAATCCGCCTTCTATACTAAATTATACGTGGAAATCTCGCTTATAAACTATTGATGCATCGTTTATATTCATTCCCTTGCTTACGTTCTATCCATGAATATTGTTTAGTACTGTAATACGACATGTTTGGTAGTATGTTCTTTCTTCGCATATTTCCTCTGCTGTCTGCATTCAAAACTAATGAAAAACATACAGCACAATTAATGTTTTTCATACATTCCAAGTTGCCAACCCCCAATCTTTGATTCCATTTTTTATAACCATTTAATTACAAAGTTCACCCTTATGAACATAATAGATTGCTAAAAACAATAGTTATTTGGTATAAGTTATACATGAATGCATTATATTTGAATTTATAATAGTAAATGCGTTGAAACAAGCGGAATAAAGAAATTTTAAGCACACACGTGTTGTTATCTCCCCTCAGATTATCAAACATTCCAATCTCCAGTCATAAGTCATTTACAAGATATTTTTCAAAACATAACGGCAGAAAGAAAAATACAAACTTTGTGCATACTATTTTCTATGATGTATCCTTGATCGAAAAACAATCCTTAGTATTACCGCACAAATTCCAGCTTTTCTAACCATGGCACCAACGTTTCCATAAAATGAATATGTCAAAACCTGGGAATTTAAGGTTTTGCATAAATCTATAAAACATTATTTTAATCATATATAACTGTCATAAACTGCTTACAAGTATGAATATCATGAATTAAATCTTTTTTGAACGAATGCAATCGGGCCCGACAAAGTTCATATTGCTTAATTTACATTGCTCACCTAAACATTGATATTCAGCATAACATGGTTTCCATATAGAATAGTTCAATTGTTCTTGCATATGTTAAATGTGTGAAAAATTATGGATAATTCATAATCACCTCATATCGTTACAATATAAAGAAGTTACAAACAATATATTTACATGGTACCTTTCCACATCAGTCTGGATTTACTTACATTAACCTTTGCATTCAAAAATATTTTTTATCATATATTATACAGGTAAACTTTGGACTTGAGAAATAATGAACATGTTCCCACTTTGTGTTTTGTTTGTATTTCATCCAATGTATCTATTAACAACACTACGTTTGAAATATTCTAAACTAATTGTTATAGCAATACAACAAAAAGGTTGATCAAAAGGTTGCCTGCCACCGGAATGGAACCCGGAACCTCTCGACGATGTTTGTTTTTTACTTCTACACAACAGAATCTCTCTAATTATTTGGCCGCGTATAAAAAAAGTATCTTGTTTTGATTTTTTACCTAATCATCCTAGTTTCATGCATGAGACCGTTCAGGGTGACGAACATGTAATAAATAATGCGATATTTCACGAAGTTTATTTCAGGTTTAAAACCTTAATTTATGACTGGCTAGAACTTCAATACACACCACTTTAAGATGGTCAATCCAAATAGTATTTCTATTTTACATGATTGTTAAGGTCTTAAAATCGGGTTTGCATGAACTACGAACAAGTTACAAACTACGAATCTTTCATGATCTGACACGATTTTACCTGTGAATGCAGTATCAAGCGTGTGAAACGAGATGTAACATTGCTTGGAGTCTGTTGTTTTTTCAGCGGTTATTTTCATGTGTACCCCATCGAGTGTACGGCAAACGGTATGATCCATAAAATATGTCTTTTGCCATCGATCAAAAATCGGATGGGCGAGATAAAGAATATGCGGCGGGCCTGAGAAACGTAACATTTGTTCGCCTAAAGATATAAATTCTAGTACATGTGCAAGCTTTGAAATATAGACTTGCAATTGCACTGTGACCTAAACGTGCATTTACTCCTACCAATGATGTCCTCTTTGGCAGCGAAGCAACTGCGTTCCATTTAAATGAAGAACAACAAGACAGTTGACGTAGCACATATTTACACAATAACATCCAATAACTATGGTCATTAAAATACTAAAACAAACGGATAAGTGTATCACTAAACAGAAGTCATTCCTTATATAATGTTATTTCCGTATGTATGTAAGTTAATTTACATGCATCAAAACATGTCTACATGTGTGCGTCACTTACCATTCACGTTTCACTTTTTTCTGTTGACTACACCATTTATTTCTATAAAGGAAATAAAAGATATCTGTCAAAATTGGAAATAGGTATTAACACAATGGCAACACCTGTTACACGCCTTTTGAGACACGTATACACGATATGGCAGGAGAGAAAACAAACATGATGACCGAGAGAGTTGTTAGTTCAACATGGCACCATCTGCAACACTCCTTATGATACATTTATGCAGGGAAGACATCAGTACAGAAAACAAAAAATGATAATGACCTTGATCAATATTGCTGGAATTATAGAAAAAAACATTTTCGTGGAAACAAGGTTATACAGAATGGAACGTTTAGCAACGGTCTGTATGTTAATCGTGTGTCTTTATGGATTAATCGGCTATACAGGTAAGTGTTTTGCTGTTTAAAGGATGCGAATTGTAGATACCTTTTTATAATTATAGATACCGTATCTCGTTTTTATATTTAACTAACTTGTAGCTGTTGATACTATTTCTTTAATCATGCTTATTGTCACCTGACCCTGCCACTCACAACAAAGGGTCATCGGGGTATTAAATTGTTTCGTTTGAGTATGTCTGACATTTGAGGAGATAAAATCATTTATTAAGTAAAGTTAATGCACAAGACAATGTTGTTAAGACAAACTTTAAACGATGGAAATACTAATATATACATTTCGTTAATGATTCTTAAACTCAAAACGAAAAACGAAAATATGTGCATTTGCTTTTCGTTACCGTTATATACAAGATTAATATGTGTTCTTTTTTCATGAACTTACTTAAAATGTTTCATGTGTTTTTTTAATACTTTACTATGAAGCTTACATTTACCTACTCTGAGCCTAAGGCATGTACTAATAAACATTATTATTATTATTATTATTATTATTATTATTATTATTATAATTATTATTATTATTATTATTATTATTATTTTTATTATTTTATTTTGAAACTTGAATATAATTTATTGATTCATGATACGAACATTTGGCATACATTAAATAAACTTCCTTGAATTCACTTTGCTAACGACAAAGAAATTAATTTGAATTGTAAAATAACAATGTTTTATTGGCAGTTTTCAAGTTTTAGTACTCTCATACGAAATCTCTGTTCTTTCTTTGCATATGTCCTATTGCCGTGGTATTCTGCATTTACAAAGGATTCTCAGACATTCCAAGTTGAAACCCTGTATCTGTTTTCCCCATCTTGTTCATAGACCTTAAATTCCAAAATGTATTCTTGTGAACGTAAATATTGATACAACAAGACGTATTTGGTAAATCTTTATACAGAAATGCCTTATATATTCATGATATCAAATGAGTTGTAACAAGTGGACTAAAGAAAATATAAGCTAATAAGTGTTGATATCTCCCCTCATAAAACCAGAAAAATACCAATGTCATGCCGTAAGTCATTAAAAAAAAATCTAACAAAATAACGGCGTAAGGAAAGTTAAAAATTAAGCATTTTAGCATATGAATGTTCTCTGATGTATTCTTGATCGAAAAAAAGAAAAATGTTTAAGTTTCACCGCACACATTTTAAATGGACTGTAAACCACGAATGACGAAAAAAGAAAAGTTCTAAAATGCCGTATTTTTTACAATTATTAGTTTATATTGATTAAAATATCATGACTAGTATATTACATTACTTGAAAAAAGTTCATAATTTCAGTATATTCGGTAACAAAATTTCGCGATGTGAAATCGAAAGTACATCGCGAAAATAGGTGACAAACCGATATACACACTATAAATAACCCAAGTAGATTGATCATTTTATATATAAAAATATATACAATTCACTGCGCATGCACAATTTGCATTCCTGGGTTTACCACGTGACGATGATGATCAATATACTTGCGTTATTTACAGTTAACTGGTAGTTACCTGGTATACATAACCAGTAAAAATAAATAAATAAAAAATAAAATAAAAATAAAAAACAACATTTTTTCAAGTAATGTTATATACTTGTCGTGATATTTTAATCTGTGTTCGTCATTCGTGGTTACAGTCCCTTTAAGTTCCAGCTTCACTTGGACGGGTACCAATAAAATGAATATGCGAAAACCATGTTGCAATTGAAATTGAAGATGTTCCATAATTGTATGAAACATATCGTATTTATGTACACCTATCGTAAACTGCTTACCAATATAAATAACATGTTGTACATCATTTGCATGTACAAGTTATCGGGCCCGAAAACAACGGATAGTTCATAATCCACTCAATTGGTAAAAAAACAATTTGTACATGGTACTTACACAGATCAGGAAGGAATAGGTCACCAAAACATTGGAATTTAATATAATAATAATAAATAAATAAATAAATAATTAATAATGTATAAGATTTGGGGATATTTGTCTTAAGAAAAAGATGGACGTGATCACACATTTTTTTTTATTTTTTTTTAATATCATTTCTGTATATATTGACAACACTATTATATATGGAGTCCGGGACGTTTCGATACAAAAGTGTCAGCTTAACTTCTACAGCACCGAGGCATTTTATAATGTGAGGTTCATATTAGAACGCAAATCTTGTTTTAATTTTGGTAAAAAGGATCGTATATTCACGCACACATTAGGGGACGGTTCGGGGTAACAGCGATGTTACACGAAGTTCACGAGAGGTCTAAAAGCTTGGCCAATATATGTTCATGTTATTAACGATAGTCATGCCGATAAAGTTATTTGGAGCATACATTTATTGTTTTCATAGAACATCAAAGCATGACTATGTAATAGTTACCACAATACCATAAAAATACAGTCTCAATTGTGTATTGCTAAGAATAACACTTTACTATGTTAGTGTGTAAGAGCTAGGATACAATGCGCATTGACACAATTTTATTAATATCTCTACGGTTTGTTTTTAATTGTATTTACAAAAAACGCAAATATGTAATATGATTATTCCTTTTCTATAATCTAGATTCCTGCCCGATAAGTGATGCGGTGGTGAATAAAATTGGAATCGAGGCAGCGGAACTTCAATTAAAAAGGTTACTTTTTATTGGTCCTTATTGTACTTGGAGTATTTTAGCATATTAGTGTATTGTAATCAAGGATAAGCACAAAAACTTGCTCTTTCTTTTCGTATTCGGTTTACATATATAATAGTTGATAACATTGATATTTTTCAGCTGAAAAATGTCCAAAGTAGAAAAACTGTGTATAACGCACATTCATTCGTATAAACCTAGTTTCTTATTGCGACAATTAAGGGTTTACTAAATAGCTCGTAAAAGGACATGTAGTCGATGGACTATATTATATGCTGGCAAAGAACGGCCTCACAATAACACCATATTAACGCAGCATTCCACTTACCGCTTACGTATCGCGTTATATAGGATATATCATAATAATGCAATATTTGTATCTCCTTAATGAAAACTAGGCTTCAATGTTTCCATCAATATTGCTATTCTATCACTTATAAGGTTATATATGTGTACGAAAATTGAACACATATGAATTTATTTGATACATGTTTATATTGTGGCGAAATACGTCCTTATTCCCCTTAAAATCAAATCACGTGTGTCAGTTTACTTTTTTATATTTGTACAAATATTTTTGTTCCAGTATATTGCATAGACTCAAACGACAGTGGCCATCATGTGCCTCCTGTGGCGGCAATACCAAATGGTGAAATAATCCGGCAACAATATGGGTTGAATTGTCGACCACTTGTCGATAACATGTGGTGTTAGATTCTCCCCTGAAAATTGAACATGAGTTAAACATGCAAATAAATCTTCTTGAATAAATGCAGAAAGTTTGTTCCAAAATTAACAACTCGATGTCTGTTTTGACACCATTGACGATCACTAATCCTTTTAATGCATGCTAATTACAACACACGCTAGCTAATTGTTATTGTTGACACCGTATTAGCGATAAAGATCTATTGTTACAAATGCAATGGCGTTATGACTGCGGTCGCGTCAGAGACAAATTTGCAGATAGATTGGAGTTTGTTCTTTTCGCACCTCGAACTAATGACTGACTCGTGACCGCTATATACCCAACGTGAAAAATTGCTTTTGATTGCAATATAGTGGTCGGTCGCTGCTATAGGTGTTATTATAATGCTATTCCGTTATTCTAAGGTTTAGTTTACACGGATTTTCGTCGGGTGGAATCTAGACTGACCGTTGTATGCAGTTGGCCGTCGTTCTCAAGTGGCCGCTAAGCCATATTGGACTATAAAGATATTATAACATCGAAATATTGCACATTACGTTTTGCTATTATGCACAAGATTATTTCACGACGAAGATATGAATAATGTTTATTTCGATTGCAATGTTGTTATAAGTTCCATACAATGTGTCTCCGGATCACATCAAACGTTTACTTTGTTTGAAACATTTGCGCAATACCCAGATACATTATTAAGACCGTAAATAAATAAATCATCGTTTTTCAGATCGCAAACGGATAGTAAGCTCCCTTATTGCATTTCGTTTTATATCATTCAGAAGCTGACAGAACGAAACAAACTAATTGTAAATCTTTGAGTAAATAATATGCCAACATTTTAGGAACTGGCCTATATTTTTTCGGAATCCATATATTCAAAACTCATTGGTAACGTAAAATGCAACGTTAATCGTGAATCAACGAGCCCATACCGTCGACATTGATCCAGTCCACACGAGACTTTTCGATCCCGGAAGCCCGTTACTATCAAGGTAAACGCTGTCGAAAAACGTTAAGAATCATGACGATGGGACGATTTGGTGACAATTCACGTTTACTGTTTACAGTGGATGTTAAAATGTTATAGCTGTGTATTTTCATCGTTTAAGTCGTATTATAATCAGACTACTACTACTGATACTATTTACGAATGCTATGACACAAACTGCTAAAGAAACAACTACGACTACTTAAACTCAGCGATAACAATAATTTAATACAAAACATATTATTAACTTGCAATTGTATATCACTGGATATATGTTTATAAGGTAAAACAGCAGGGTGTGAATAAACTATTGAAAACAGTGTTTAGATTGAAAACAAACAACAATAACAAAACAACAATGAATGTATGAAACCAGTTTTGATTTGTGCATTTAATTTGACTTGCACCCTGCACAGACATTTAATTGACGTACAATTGCTCGACTATTCCCCAAATATTCCGAGCTAAGCTACTCACACAACAATTCGGCGTCGCTGTCGGCTTCCGGGTAATGCTCTGGTTAAGGTGCAGCACAAGATCTCCAGAACAATATGTATTACAGATAGAACTTCCTTAATGTGTTCGTGGTCATTGTTTAAGGTCATTGACCAGGTTCCATAACTCTGACCTGCAATTTCGTACGCAATGTTTGTTAAGGTACACGAGCGACATATCACTGTTTCTACTACAGTTATTCAGTTGAAACTTAACATATATGTTTGNAAAAAAAAAAAAAAAAAAAACGACATAAGAAAATACAAACTTTGAGCATACAATTTTTTTATGTAACCTTGATTTTCAAAAAATCTTTAGTTTTCCCGCACAAATTTCAAGCTTCAACTTCTCTCGCTTGCCATGGCATCCACGTTTCCATAAAATGAATATGTCATAACTATGATTCAGTTGAGAATTTTAGGTGTTGCCTAAACTTATTGTATTTTATAGACAACTATCATAAACTGCTTACAAGCAGGAATTACATCTTTTTTAAACGAAAGCAATCGGGCCCTAAAGAGTTCATATTGCTTAACTTACATTGCTCACCTAAACAGCGATATTCATGATACATGGTGTCCATATAGAACAGTTCAACTGTGTACATTAATGTTTAAATGTGTCAAAATTATGGATCGGTTATCAATTCAAATGTAACAAACAATATAATGACATTGTACCAACCCACATCAGTCAGGTTTTACTCACATAAATCTTTGACTTTAAAAATAAGTTTTTTTTTCACGATATTTAACGAAATTAATAACAAGTTTAAAACCTTAATTTATGACTGGCTAGAACTTTCATATTCATGCCGCCATTTCAAACCACTTTGTTATGGTCAATCCAAATGATATTGTTATTTTTATATGATTTTTGAAGGCTTAAACACGGATTTGCATGGACTACGAAAAGGTTACACAATCCATCTTGATCTGACAGGATATTTTCATGTGAATGCAGTTTCAACCGTTTAAAACTAGATGTAACATTGCCTAAAGTCTATCGTTTTTTCGGCGGTTATTTCCATTGATGCCTCGTCGGGTGTACGGCAAACGGTATGTTCCATTAACTATATTTTTTTTCCCTTCGATCAAAAATCAGATCGGCGCTAAAGAGATTATGCGACGGGCCTGAGAAACCTAACATTTGTTTGCCTAAAGATTTATAATTATTATAGTACATGTGCAAGCTGTAAAAAATAGACTTGCAATCGCACTGTCATCTAAACGTGCATTTAGTCCTCCCACTGATGTCCTCTTTGGCAGCGAAGCAACTGCGTACGATTTAAATGAAGAAACAAAACGCAGTTGGCGTAACACATTTTACACAATAACCTCGTATAATTATGGTCATCAAAATACTAAGACAAACAAAAAAGGTTTTTACTTAAAATCAATCATTTCTTGTATGATCTTGTTCTTTTGTCTGTATGTAAGTAAATGTACATGCATAAAAAAATGTCTACATGTTTTCGTCATTTTCCATTCAATTTTTTCTGCTTGCTGTTGACTAAACCCTTTACTTCTATTAATAAAATGGCATATACCAAAATTGGAAAAAGGTATTAACACAATGGCAACATCTTTAACACGCCTTTTGAGACAAGTTTACACATATGACAGGACAGACAACAAACACGATGGCCGAGAGAGATATTTACAACATGGCACCATCTGCAACACTCCTTATGATAAATTTATGCAGAACAGACCCCAGTACAGAAAACAAAAATGATAATGACGTAGCTCAATAAAAATATTGCTGGTATTATTTTCTGACAACGATTTCGTAGAAACACTGTTATTCAGAATGGAACGTTTAGCAACGGTCTGTATGCTTATCGTGTGTATTAACGGATTATTCGGCTATACAGGTAAGTGTTTTTCTGGTTGAATGATGCGAATTGTAGATACCTTTTTATAATTATAGTTACCGTATCTCGTTTTTATAATTAACTTACTATTAGCCATCATAAAATATTTGTCAACATTATGTTGATACTATTTCTTTAATCATGCTTATGGCAATGCCATCATCATCATCATCATCATCATCATCATTATCATCATCATCATCATCATCATCATCATCATCATCATCATCATCATCATCATCATCATCATCATCATCATCATCATCATCATCATCATCATCATCATCATCATCATCATCATCATCATCATCATCGTCTTCGTCATCGTCATCGTCATCATCCCCATCATCAGCATCAGTCGCATCAGCAGCATCAGCATCAGCAGCATCAGCAGCATCCGCATCAGAGTCAGTATCAGCATCAGCATCAACATCATCATCATCAGCAGCAGCATCAGCATCAGTATCAGTATCAGCATCAGCATCAACATCATCATCATCATCATCTTCATTATTATCATCATCATCATCGTCATCATTATGCATAATTTTGTTATTATTAGAGGTTAAACCACAAATACATTTTTTTATTCATAATATAAAAATGTGGCATTTGTGCTTGTATTTTATAAACTTCATTGAATTCAATTGGCTTAAAGTCGTACTATTTTGGTTTGTAAAATATTTCTGTTCATTGGCAGTTTTAAAGTTTTAGTACTCTCATACGACATTTTGAGTTTCAGTTGTTTCTTCGCATATTTACTATTACAGTGGTATTCTGCACCAAAAAGGATTCTCAGACATTCAATGTTGAAACCCTCAATCTGGTTTTCTTTTCCCCATTTTTTTCGAAAACGTTCCAACATTCACTCTTGTGTACGTGAAAATTTATAAAACAAAATTGATTCGGTATATATTTAACTAAATGCCTTCATGGTAGCAAACGATGTGTAATAAGTGAACAAAAGCCAATAAAGGCTAAGCAAGTGTTGTTATTTCCCCTCATTAAACCAGAAAAAATACCAATCTCAAGTCTCAAGTCGATAATCTTTTTTAAAAATAAATTCTAAAAAAATAACGGCGGATGGAAAATACAAAGTTTAAGCATAGAAATGTTCTCTGATGTATTCTTGATCGAAAAATAGAAAACAACTATTTAAGTTTCGCATTAAACATTTTAAGTTAAATGTAATCTAAAATAATATGAAGCTGTCATTTGTTTGTGTGTTTAATTTATTTAATCAAAATCAGTTACTTAAAACACATATTAGAAAGGCATTTGATAATAGCAATTATTTATAATTAGGACCGCAACATTTAATTGAAACATCAACCGGTCAACATATAATTGTAACTGATTCATTAACCGGTAAACTAAAAGTGTTTAAATATACCTCCAATCATGTTATATATACGTACTGAAAACGAACGTAATTCATGATCGCTTACGTTGATTTCATAAGCGATCATATCATGTTCGTGATATAAATGTATTAATAAAAACATATTTAACTAAATGTTTTTGCAAATGTATGTTAGATTGTTCTAAAACATAAGTATCAGAAATAAAGAAATTAATAATACTCATGTGTATGTATATTTTTTATTATTCGCTTACTTTATGAATTAAAACTTGTCGGAGAACATTCATGATAGCAATATTACAATCTACATTACATCAATCAATCTGGTACATATGTTAACAAAACATCGAATAAGCAGACCAAAGTCTCAATCTATCGATTGTAATGGCGAGTTAAATAGACGTTTTAATTACAGCTAATTATCACAAACCACCGCAGATCCGAAGTTAAAGTTTCGCGATTAAAACAAAACAATACTACCAACTATCAAAATGTATTGTCTGTTTGTAACAATAAAGGTACTGGTTTATTGCCACGTTAATGATTCCAGTCATCAGCGTGGCATGTTGTTTTAAGAAGGTGATAGCTTTAATAGGCAGTATGTCGAGTGCTTGAAATGCAATTTGTATGGTTTATTCCATTGCAAAAAGGATTACAGTTATTAAAACACATATTCAGGTTAACCTTTTTCTAGAAAATGTCACCGGTTAATTGTTCGCACAATAGGTTATAATTTAAGGACATGTTCAAAAGGTGTTGACAAAGGCAAGTACATATTATTTAACATCAACTATTGTTAATATCAGCAACACAGCAAATGAAGAACACATGTTTACATTCATCACTGCAACTACTTATTATACTGCTTAAACAAATGCACATATTTGCTTGAGACTGACGGCTGTCAAGGCCGCTGTGACGTGGATCACGTTCATGCTCTGACTCATCACGCCACTGACCACCTTCCGCCATCTGTTTATATTGTGGAAGATTTAAATTTTGTATACATATAAGAACGGTTGCATTTAGTCGTAAAATTTTCTCAATCCTATTAATACTCGCAAGTTCAACCAATAAACTGTCCGCAATTTTACCATTCAAGGGCGAGTGATATTGACTGGTTTGCATAAAATGAAAACATTACAAATGATTAATAAAGTAATTATATTTTGGCCAAGCTTGTTACGATGAAAACAGTTACTTGTTTAACATTATTCAAGTTTTCATAAAATGATGTTATTATTGTCATTATTATAAACATTTAATTAGTTTATATTCAAATTGAATACACTTTTCAGAAAGCTTCGGTGAGTTCCCGTGTTATTCTTACTGGTTGCGATACTCTATAAAGCATTAACATATATGAATTATAATAAAACGTTATTGTGTAACTTTAAAATAACGAAAAGCAAAACAATGAAATCGTATTGAATTAAAAGCAAACAGCGCATACTTACTTATTTGTCACCTTCACGTTTGCACCTGTGGAAAAAAGTCCTATTTCGATTTTAAAATAATATACAGTGTATTATAATTGGCATCGAGTATACACTACTAAGGCTGGGTTCTAAACAACCCAATAATCCGCATATGAAGAACAAAAGTGTCCATACAAGTTCTTAGTGTTTATCTGTGCTTAGTATATTCATAATTAAAACTTTAACTAAACAGTGTTTACAAGTATTTTCGCCGTATCCATGTGTTCAATAGCAGTACACTGGTGTCATATTTCAGAGTTAACAACTTAGTTTTCCATAAAATTATTATGCCATAACCATGCTGCAATTGGGGATTTACATTTATAAAACATATCGTATTTATGTACAACTATGATCATAAACTGCTTACACTTATAAATAAGATGTTGTACATCATTTGTATGTAAAAGTAATCGGGCCCGAAATAGTTCACATTGATCCGTTTATATTGCTCACCTAGCATTGATATCCAGAATAACATAGTTTTCGGAGTAGGTCAATTGTATGTACGTATGTTTAATATGTGTAACTAATGGATAGCTCATAATCAACTCATATTGTAACAAAAATATTGTTTACATGGTACCAAAATAGATCAGGAACGAATAAGTCACCAAAACCTTGGAATTTTAAACAATGTTTTTTATAATGCATAAGATATGGGTATATTGACTTAAGATATAGATGGACGATTTATTTTTAAATGTCACATCTGTATATATTGACAACACTTTACTCTTTGGAAATGTCTAAACTAAGCATAAAAGAAAAACAAATAAATAAAGGTTGATAAAACTACATTTCGAATCCGGGACGTTTCGATACAAGTGTCAGCTAAACTTCTACAGCACCGAGGCATTTCATATTATGAGGTTCATATTATAGCGCAAATCTGTTTTATTTCAACAAAATTATCGTATATTTACGCACATATAAGAAGACGGTTCGGGGTAACAACGATGTTACACGAAGTTTATGAGAGGTCTAAAACTCGAGCCAATATATTTTTGTGTTATTAAAAATGGTCAAGCCGGTTAAGTTCTTATTTGGAACATACATTAATTTTTTTTCATAGACCATCAAAGCATCACTGTTTTAAAGTTACCACATTACCATAAAAATACAATCTCAATAGTGTTTTGCTTAGAAATACTCTTGACGATATCAGTGGGTATGAGCTAGGCTTCAATGCAAGTTGACACAATTTACTTAATATATCTACTGTTTGTATCCAAATTAATTTACTAAAACGCAAATTTGTAAAATGATTATGTTTTCTACAATTTAGATTCCTTTCCGATAAGTGATGCAGTGGTAAACAACATTGGAAGCGAGTCGGCGGAACTGCAATTTGTCGGAGAAAGGTTACTTTTGTATAGGTCCTTATTGTAATTGGAGTATTTAAGAATAATAGTGTACTCTTATGACGGATATGCACAACAACTTGCTCGTTCTTTATACAACATATTCGTTGTACATATATACTAGTTTGATAACATTGATATTTGTCAGCTAAATATGCAAAGTTGACAAACTATTTCTAAAGCACATCAATGCGTATAAACCAAGTTTCGTATTGCGACACTTACTGGTTTACTTAATAGCTCTTAACAGTTCATGTAGTCGGTGGACTACATCATCTGTTGGCAGAGAACTGCCATACAATAACAAAATATTAAGGCAGCATTCCAGTTACCACTTACGAATCGCGTTATATATCCTGTGTCTTAATAATGCAAGATATGTATCTCCTTAATGGACACGATGCTTCAAAGTAGTTTACCTCAACAATGATATGCTTTCAATAATAAAGCGATATGTGTGTACAAAATTGGAAAAATATTAATTAATTTGATATACGTGTATATTTCGGTGAAATACGTCCATATTCCTCTTATAATCATATCACGTGTGTCAGTTTGATTATTTATATGTGTACAATGTTTTTTTCCATTAGATTGCATACACTCAAACGGCAGTCGCCATGTACCTTTTGTGGCGGAAATACGAAAACGTAATGGTGCTCCCATAACCTTCTGGTGAGGAACAAAGTTAATGCTGTTGAAGCTGTTTCTTAAAATTGTTGTTGAGAACTTACGAAACAAAGATTATTAATGAACCAGAACAGTTATTCGAAGTCACTTTTCGCTTTACATTTGTTTATTGTGCTTGTCTTTATTTCTTTTTGGGGCATTTTACCATTATTTCCGTTAATAAATGAAATGAAAATATGTTTCTCACTGTCATAGTATAAGTGTTGTTTTTAATCTCCATATTACACCGCAATACAAATAGAGATCAAATTATTTCATAAAATTAATGTATAGTGTTACCTAAAATTGAGGAAATGTCCTGTATTTGCCTATACTATTTCGCAGAAGAAAATGCATTTATAAATGTGTACGACCAGTAATAGCAATTTCATTTCGAGAATTCTCGCTTTAAAATTACTTATACGTTCTTTACATTAGTACCCTTGCTTTCGCTCTATACATTAATACGTTTTTTCATCATTCTCAGTTAAATAAATGACTTGAATAACTCCGTTTCATACTATGGTTTTAGAACTGCACTTGGACACTTGTCTTACACAATACTTTTCAAACTTGAATATTCAGTTATTAGTTAAAGTGTTTATTTGAAAGTGTACATGTGATCATTTGACTACATTCTGTGCATGTACACGATTAAATAATTCACGCGTGACGATCTGACTCATTAGCACGAGCGTTATGTATGGTTTCATCTTTTTGCACGTGCAAATGGTAAAACACGATATAATTCTATTTTAATTTCAATTTCATCATCTGAGATGGGTTCTTACATCAGGAAAACATAAACTAAATTCCATCAATATCTGTGTTTGTGAAACACATTACCCCCTACTGAAGCCGAACAGTAGCTATTTTAGAGAAAATTGTTAAGTCCAAGGCCCGAAACGTAGTCAAACATCAATGGACCGAAACGAAACTCGAACTTGATCTGTAAGAAATGTAGGTAGACTCACACACCAAAAATTAGGTCATTATCTGAAAGCGTTTTAGAAAGAAATAATCCGGAAAAGTGTTATTTTAGAGAAAATTGTTAAGTAAAGTGATATTAGACGCATATAACAGTTTATAGGTGTCTATCGCAACCGTTGTTAATTTTTTGGTGTTTTCACTTCATAAACACTTATATTTGTTAATGATGCATCAACATACTAAATCAATATCCCGGAAAAAGAAAAATAATGCATTAGAATATCAACCGTACTTTCGTTTTGACAACTGACAAAAGAAATTATTCGATGTACGATGTGAATCTAAATTTAGTTTTAGTGCAAATTCGTTCATACGACACACAGACACAATTCTGTTGTACGGATCATTTTAATTTCCTGCAACGATATCTATCATACGACACACGAACACTAACTCCGATCCTAATAAAAAGACAGTTCCGCTCGGCTTAGAGGACTGGGGCAGTCATGTAAAATATCGAATATAATATATATTTTTTATAAACAACTGGTAGCAAGATGAGTTGCAGATAAATGGTTAGTTACCACATTTTGACTAACTCTTTTGACCTGACCAATTCAACAGTGAAAAATGCTTCTAATATCACTTTAAGTAACAGGCCCGTAACTTTGTCATCAATAAATGGACCGGATCGAAAATCGGACTTGATCTGTAAGTCATGCAGGTAGACTCCCATACCAAAAATCAGGTAAACATCTGAAAGCTTTTAGGAAAAAAAGTAGGAAACGGACTCCAGACGGATGGACTGACGAACGGACAGTGCGACTCCAATATCAAAAATCAGGTAAATATATGAAAGCGTTTAGAAAAAAAAAGGAAACGGATTCCGGACGGACGGACTCTAGGACGGACAGTGCGACTGCTATAGGCCACCTTCCAGTAGGCAAAAAAAAACAATATCGCTTTGATGAATATTAATGAGGGCAACCACTCAATTGACGTGTTGCGGCCGGTCAGTCATTTAAATGTGTACGTTTATGCGTTTTACTTTTCAAATTGTTATTATTTTGTGTTGTACGATTTTTAGAATTTGACTTTAGAACGTGATGTTTTTAATTTTTTAAGTTTGATGTTTTTGTATTGATCAAATCCAATTAAATTTACAGTAAGTGTTGAACATGTGTTGAATTACTCTGAGTCCAATTTTTTACAAAATCCGTTCAAAACTAAGGGAGCTATATTGAATTGAATACCTGTTGCGTTAGAAAAGTCTCAAAGTGTAAACGACATGTTTGGTTTTCTGTTCTTTCTTCGCATATTTCCTATGTATTATGCATATTATATATGAATTTATAATAGTAAATGCGGCGCAACAAGTGGCATACAGAAAATTTCAGCAAACAAAGTTGTGTTATCTCCCCTCAGACAATCAGAAATACCAGTCATTTTAAAAATAATTTTCAAAAAAACGTAATTTTACCTCACACATTTCAAGCTTTATCTTTACTTGCCGTGGCACCCACGTTTCCATTAAATGAATATGTCATAACCACGTTTCAGTTGCGAATTTAAGGAGTTGTCTAAACTTATTGTATTTATATTCAACTATCAAAAAATGCTTACACGTATGGATAGCATGAATTACATCATTTTTAAACGAAAGCAATCGGACCCGAAAGAGTTCATTTTGCTTTATTTACATTGCTCACCTAAACATTGATATTCAAAATTATATGGTTTCCATATAGAATAGTTCAACTGTGCAAATATATCTTTAAATTAGTGCAAAACAATGGATAGTTCATACTCAACTCATATCGTAACAAATACTATATTTACATGGTACCAATCTACATTAGTCAGGATTTACTCACATACACCTTTGAATTCAAAATACGTTTTTTTTTCACAATATTTAACAAAGTGTATTACAGGTATAAACTCTTTATTTATGACTGGCTAGAACGTTCATATCAATGCCGCCATTACACCCCACTTTATGATGGTCAATCTAAATAGTACTGTTATTTTATATGATGTTTGAAGTATTAAACACGTCTTTGTATGAACTAAGAAAACGTTACACACTACAAATCCTTCAAGATCTGACAAGATTTGACATGTGAATACAGTATCAACCGTTTTAAACGAGATGTAACACTGCATGGAGTCTGTCGTTTTTCGATGGTTATTTTTGCCTCATCGGGTGTACGGCAAACGGTTTATTCCATAAATATGTTTTGTGCCATCGATACAAAAATCGGAGGGACGCTATACAGAATAAAGAATATAGGGCATGAGGAACTAAACATGTGTTTGTCTCAAGATATAAATGTGATCTAATATTAATTATAGAACAGGTAAAAGCTTTAAAAAAAATAGGACATGCAATGGCACGCTGATCTATAAGTGCATTTACTCATCCAATGTTGTCATCATTGGCAACGAAGCAACTGCGTAACATTGAGATGAGCCACAACAACAAAATTGACGTGACACACATAAACATAATAACGTCCAATAATTATGGTCATTAAAATACTAAAACAACAGGTAAGTTGATCACTAAACATAGGTCCTTTCTTGCATAATGTTCTTTTCGTCTGTATGTAATTAAATTAACATGCATCGAAACATGGTTTCATGTGTAAAGACGACATAATAATAACTTTGTGAATGATTGATCGCCGTCGAAAGCCACGGTGTATATTCCGTTTTCACATTATTTAAACCATGAACCAACTATTGACCAATAAAATTAAACTTCTGTTTTAGATACTCGAATGCATTTTGGAAGTTCATTTGGTGAAAGCGTAGTGATCACGTAACCTTTACAAAGCAAACAACGTCGTAATAACACTGTTTTAATAACGCTTCGTTTGATTGGTTGGATTTCCGTTCAGAATTGGACACGGAACCTATGCGATGTCTTATCAAGTAGTCATGAAAATTCAATTATGATAACAGTATCTTCCACATTTGATAAAAAAGCATAGCGTATTTGACAAAGTGAACGTGGGTTCAAACGATGATGAAAGATCAGTAGTGCATAAGTACTGATTCATTTAAATGTCATAATATTATGTAATATATTCCCTGAATACAAGTACCCGTAGTACCAGTAAAATTAACATGCGCGATAGCACAAGTGCACCTTACTCATCATTGATATTGGGGATGCATTTTAAAATATAGCTTAAAATAACATGGTGTGTATGTTTTACTTTTTGTATGGGGTTATGCCATTATTATTCAAGAGAAAAAGATGCCAAATATTGTCTTCACCAGATATTCGGTTGATTGCAATGCTCCTTACTCACGTTTATATTATTGTGCACTGCCTGGAAAGGTGGTGATTATAACAGAACACATGATTAGGTAGTGTACAAGTTTTACCGATGTACGTCTTTCGTTATGCAACAAATATGTAATTACGCGGACTCAATCTGTTTCCAATTTAGCTGATCTGCGACACATGTGCATCATTTTACACTCAAGTTTCTATATTTTCTGCTTTCTGCACCCTTTATTTCTATAAAGCAAATGGCATCTATCAAAATTGGAAAACGGTATTAACAAAATGGCAACATCTGTTACTCGCCTTTTAGACACGTTTGCAGACGATATGGCAGGACATGATGACCGAAAGAAATACATATATTGCTGGTATAATAGAAAAAGAACAGTTTCTGACAAATCTTTCGTGGAAACACTGTCGTGCAAAATGGAACGTTTGGCACATATCTGTATGTTACTCGTATGTCTTAACGGATTAATCGGCTATACAGGTAAGTGAGTAATTTGCTGTTTGAAGGATACGAATTGTAGATACCTTTTATATTTTATAGAAACCATTTTAATATTTAACTAACTTGTAGCCATCTTAAAACATGCGTCAAGATTATACTCGTTACCTGACCCTGCCGCTCACAACAAAGAGACATCGGAATATCGAATTGTTTCGTTTGATTATGTTTGACACTAGATGAGATTATATCTGGTCTTAAGTAAAGTTTGTGCACAAGACAATGTTGTTAAGAGAATATTTTAACGAATGAAATACTAATTGATAAATTGTTTAAATGATTCTTTAACTCAAAACGAAAAAATTCAATTAAGTGCTTTTGCTTTTCTCTACCATTATATTCTCATGCAATTATAATATGTTTTCGATTTCGTGAACTGGCTTAAAATGGTGTATGTAATTTATGACTTAAATATGATACTTACATGTGAATATGTTAATATCTTCATATTTTTTTATATTCAAAACTAGCGTATTCTGGGCTGAAGGCTTTTACTTTAAAGCCCCATTATTACCCAAAATCAACGAATATTTCGTATAATAATTTGAAAAATAAAGCTACCCCATAAACAATCAGTGTTCCTTATAGCAATAGCCAAAATGGCAACGCTATATATGGTCTGGTAACAAAAATTTAACAAGATACAAAATGCTCTTTTTTGTAGACAATGTATTCAACACATGATAATGTTCCAGTTTAGTGTTCGTGCGTCGTATGAATAGAAAAAAGAGCATTTTTTTCTCGTTAATTCTATGTTACCAGACCACATCTGGCTTTGAAATTTTGGCCATTAATATAAGGAACACTGATTGTTTATGGGTTAACTTTATTTTATGAAATATTTTACGAAATATTCGTTGATTTTGAGTGTTAATGGGCTTTAATATAGCTACTGTTTGTGTCCAAATGTATTTACTAAAAACGCACATTTGTAACATGATTATGTTTTCTATAATTTAGATTCCTTTCCGATAAATGATGCGATGGTTAATAACATTGGAAGCGAGGCAGCGGAACTGCACGTTTTCGTAGAAAGGTTACTTTTTTTCCAGGTCCTTATCGTATTTAAGAATACTAGTGTATTGTTATACAGGATCCGCTCAACAACTTGCTCGTTTTGAATAAAACATAGTCGGTTTGCATATATACTAGTTTGATAAACTTGATATTTTTCAGGTGAATACTATCTAATGTAGAAAACTGTGACTTAAGCACCTGAATGCGTATGAACCAAGTTTCTTGTTGCGAAAATTACGGGTTTACTCAATAGGACGCAAAAGTACATGTTGTCGGTAGACTAAATTATCTGTTTGCAAATAACTGTCTTACAATAACAACATATTAAGGCAGCTTTCCAGTTACCACTTACGTATCGCGTTATATATCCTGTATCTTAATAATGCAAGATATGTATCGCCTTAATGGAAACGATCTTTCAACGTTTTCATCAGTATTGATTAAATCACTAATAAAGTTATATGTATGTAAATAATTGGACAAATATGAATTTATTTGAAACACGTGTTTATGTGGAATACGTCCATATTCCCCTTTAAATCACATCACGTATGTCAGTTTGCTTTTTTGTATTTGTACATTGTTTTTTTTCCAGTAAATTGCAGAGACTCAAACGGCAGTGGCCGACATGTTCCTCCTGTGGCGGCCATACGAAACCCTAATTGTGGTCCCATAACATCGTGTTCATGAACAAATGTTATGCTGTTGAAACTGTTACTTTAAATTGTTGTTAAAAATTGCGAAACAAAGATTATTAATGAGCCAGAACAACCATTCGAAGCACCTATTGAAGTCACTTTTGGATGTACATGTGTACATTTGTGCTTGTCTTAATTTCTTTATGGGAAATTGCACGGTTATTTCCGTTGAAACAATGAAATGTAAATACATTGCTCACTTTCATGGTTTCGTTGTTGTTTTTAACCTCCATATAACACCGCAATACAAATTGAGATCACATTATATCGTTAACGTAATGTATAGTATTACTTCAAATTGAGAAAATGTCCGGTATTTTCCGATAATATTTCGCGAAAGTAAATGCATTATAAAAATGTGTATGACCAGCAATAGCAATGTCGAGAGTTCATGAGCGCTTCTTATTTCGTATGCACTAATGTGTTGCATATATTTATGCCCTGAACAAGTGGTATGTTTTACTTTTCTATTTATAGAACTTTAAAAGACCTATCAATGTTGGAGGACATTCATATAGATGTATCTGCTCTATCTGTTTAAATCAATCAGTACATGATTATGATTAGTACTTATCACCATTTAACTGAATTAAAATCATCGATCATCGAGGAATAATAGCATATAATTCAAAGTTGGAGTAAACATGTTCAATAGCGACACAGTGACTTATGATTTGGAAAACATGCACAAACATGCCGGTCGAGTAAATACGTCAATCTTCCAGTTATTTGCTCAATTGGGCTTTATTTGCGCGCGGATGAGTTAAGTGCTTGTTCAGAATATTTATTTTAAAAGAAGCCTCTAGTGCATCTGACTTGAGTGCCATAGGAACTGTAGGATTGGGCTAAGCTCAAACACCAGGGTGGGAATAAACCGTTGAAATTACTTTTAAGATTTGAAAAAAAAATTCGATTATTTCCCCGAATAGACCGAGCTGAGCTACTCAAAGAAATTTGAGAGTCGGTGTCGGCTTCCGGGTGATGCTTTGTTAAAGGTGAATGTAAAATATCTCCATAACAATATGTATTTCAGATAGTCAACTGAAACCTCATATGTGTTCGGTGTCATTGTGTGAGGTCGCTTACCAAGTTCCATAACTCAGACCTGCAATTTAGCAGAAATGTGTTTCTTTTTGTATTTCGCCATATCACTATTTCGACTGCAGTTATTCGATTGAAACTTCACATATATGTTTGGGGTCATATTGAGCTGTCACTGAAAAGTCACATTACTCTGACATTCAATCTAGACGAATTAAACTATTTTACTTAGAAATTAGGTTAGGGCAAATATGCGTGCACAATCTTCATAACACTGATTGTACTACAGGTATTCAGTTGAAACTTCGCACATGGGTTGATGGTCATTTGTGAGGTCACTTAATAAGTTCTATAACTCTGACCTGCAAAACACAATACAATGCACACAACTTGGATTCTTTTAGTGATATTAAATGTATTTGTTCTCAGAAAATAACCTTACTTATTTATATCATAGTCATTATCAATCCGATAATCTTGTCAATCAATAACTTATATTGCGTTTTCTGTCAACAAACAGTGTCTATATATAATGTGGCAATATAATAGTCATGGTCAGAATTCATATATAATGAAATATAGCATATGCCTAAGTGAAAATATACCTCTAGTTCGTAAAAGAAATCCGCCTTCTATACTAAATTATACATTGAAATCTCGCTTAAAAACTATGGATGTATCGTTTGCATGCATTCCCTTGCTTACGCTCTATTCATATTTATTCTTTAGTACTGTAATACGACATGTTTGGTATTTTGTTCTTTCTTCGCATATTTCCAATTGCCGTCTGCATTCAAAACTAATTTTTAGAAGAACATACAGCACAATTAAGGTTTTTCATACATTCCAAGTTGCCAACCCCAAATCTTTGTTTTAATTTTTTTATAACAATTTAATTACAAAGTTCACCCTTATGAACATAATATATTGCTCAAAACAATAATTATTTCGTATATTTTATACATGAATGCATTATATATGAATTTATAATAGTAAATGCGTTGAAACAAGCGGAATAACGAAATTTTAAGCACACACGTGTTATTATCTCCCCTCAGGTTATCAAACATTCCAATCTCCAGTCATAAGTCATTTACGAAATATTTTAAAACATAACGGCAGAAAAAAAAATAGAAACTGTGTGCATACTATTTTTTTATGAAGTATCCTTGATCGAAAAAATAAATCCGTGGTATTACCGCACAAATTCCAGCTTTTATTACCATGGCACCAACGTTTCCATAACATGAATATGTCATAACCATGCTTCACTTGGGAATTTTAGGTTTTGCATAAATCTACGAAGCATAATGTAATTATATTTAACTGTCATGAACTGCTTACACGTATGAATATAATGAATTAAATCTTTTTTGAACGAATGCAATCGGGCCCGAAAGAGTTCATGTTGCTTAATTTACATTGCTCACCTAAACATTGATTTTCAGCATTACATGGTTTCCATATAGAATAGTTCAATTATGCTAACATATGTTTCAATGTGTGGAATAACTCGACGCTGAACATTTTACCAATAATTACATCTGTATACATTGTATTAGATAGTAACACAACACCAGGTATATAGTGCTGTGTCATTTAATAAATGTGTGTAGCCTATTTGGGCAAATTATCTCCGTGTATATTTCTTCTGTTGAAACACGGTTTGCTACATGAGTTGCGTTTGATTTCGAGGATAAACTAACTCATTTAATGATTATAAATCACAATACATTTTGGTTTCTATGTAATATGACCATTACATATATTGTTAATTTTAACATTTGAAATATAGCATTCTGGGCGTTGTAATTGCCTACCTTTTGTGTTACTGAACAACAACGCTACAGTAGATCTACCATGCTGAAATGAAGTTGCTATGTCAAGTGACGTCACGCCATGTTTCCTTCCGGTTTTACCTTGACGTTTACTTAAATACTAACTTTCTTTGCTAGTATATATATATGTATCTTAAATCACTGAAAAGTGATTTTATTTCCACTTTTCAGTGATTTAAGATACATACAATATAACGTAAATTATACATTAACATGAATAAATATAGAGTTAAGTACTATTTACTAAAACCATAATTAACATCTGAATAGTATGTATAAAGAGATCAATAAAACGTCTGTTTGTTTTAAAACACATTACAGTTACTTTTACGTAATAAACATATGAATGAAGTTACATACAACCCTGGTTGTCTCGTCATCAAGGGGGTTTGCCGCTGAATGCAATAATGTTCACCATATCATATGGATTAGTATTGGAGAGAATGTCACACGCTCGTGAGATTGTAAGTCTATATTCTCTCAGTCTTTGACAAGAGATTACGGCATGAATGTCGCTGTTTTTGACCACAGTGTCTGCAATGATGTTCGAGAGTTTGTTCCCGTGTGTTCACTAGGACACGCACAGCTTCTGAGGCTTCCGTTGTTTCGAGAGGTATCCTCGCCGCGGTCCAGATGCGAGCAGCCCTATTGTGAGGGTGAACGACAATTAATCGCGCAAATTCTGGATCCCCTGTGACGCGCACTGTCCACAGCTCCGTGTGATATTTGCGGATAGCATTGTTTGCAATATGTTTCAAAGTTAGTTTAGGAGGGATAATACTGGAATCACAATAAACTGTATAATAGTTCAAACGTTTATACTTTTCTAATACTGCATATATGTCTGGTATAAACCCTTTCTGTGAGGATTTGCCTCGGATATAAAAGCGCTAGTCGATACTCAAATAGTTATTTTGTGAGATATTCAGTGTTCATACAGCAGAGTTTATGAAAGAACATCGGTTTTCTAAAGTCGATTTTCGCCATTATTGGTAGCCAACTGATAAGGCTTAATGACATATCAGTTTTTGTGCGCGTTGGCAAATTTTGACACATTTTTGCTGCAAATCGCAGAAACCTTTCTAGAGTAAGGATATTGAAATTCGTCAGTGATGACCAGAGTTCCGATAGGTACAGTGCAGTGGGAATGGATACCTAACCCACGAGATTGGCCATTTTTAGCGGATTAAGGTCGAATGTGGTTTCCTTCAGTGTCATTAGGGAGCAGTATTTTATTATAGATTGTTACTGTAGTCTGAGGCAAAACTACTTTTTCCACAGACCATATATATGCATTTGTCTTCATAAAATCTTTATCCCCATGTGTTTGCATATCTCGTTACGATATTAAGCTGGCGCTGCAATGATTAAGCACTGCTTGAAATGAGCGTGAGATCGTCTCATAGGTTTGGGTTTCCGGTTTGCAGGTGGCAAACGTTGGTTCCATATCAAGAAGACTTTAGATCACTCTCTCTTGGAAATATAACCCGAGTAAAATCCCAGTTGGACTAGCAATATTTAAGTCTTATTTATCAAAACGAGGTCATTATATATGGCAAGTAACCAATGACACATGATTCGACACTACACAAAACAAACAACAAACACACACACACACACACACACACATAAACACATGTCTGAATCGGGGGGTCGCCGCCCTGGTACAGTAAATGCACACCATTGTTTATTTGGTCATCGCCTTGGAAAAGGTAACGAAAACACTTTGTGGCTTCAAACCGTTATTTTTTGTTTAAGTGTTACACCTCAAAATTTGTCCGAATTCATTTACAAAATATAGAAGGTACAAAAACCCTCAATTCAAAACAAACATCAATAAACGAATACGTTTCATTTAAATTACTATGTAACTACTAATACTATTTAACTACTGTATTGTTGTAAGCAAACTAGAGCGACATTATTTTAAATTTCAGGAGCACGTTTGTAAGAAAACAAAAACAAAGTATCAAACTCATCTGGTATTTAAATAAAAAACACAACCTCATTCAAATCATCGTCATGCAAATACGAGGATGAAGCCTTATATTTTACATTGCTTGTGAACATTTTTAGTTGCTTTATGAACTTATGTTTAAATATAATTTCACACTAATGTATCTTTAGAGAAATAAGTATCTTCATACAAACAAACAAAAAACCAAAAAGAAAGTAGTATTATGTTTGTGTATTTATAAACTTTGTATATTGCGGTAAGTACTGTTTAATTTGTTGTTAATATGTTAAAATCCATAATGGTCCGGGTGTTTGTTTGACAAGTTTCGATCGCGATATGCTACGTAGTTATTTAATGTATACGATAAAGCAGTGCGTATTATTTCTTAATTATAAATGAAGCAGATATTTTTTTTTTTTATTCGCATTCATTCATCTCATTGGATTATATTTGTAGCTTTACGGAAGGCTTTTAATTTCAATGAACACATATCTGGAGGATACAATACATGCTGAAAGCTGAATAGAAGGTCAGAAGTAATTGAAACCTTCACACATATATTATTTTGTACAAAGGCATTTAATGTAGCATAAAGCGAAACGATAGAATTGAATTTTTCCGCGAATGTTTTGCATATCCTGTACGTCTACAATCTGATTCCTTCACTATCATTCGCAGCAATGTCAGTTGATTGCTTTTGCTAGGTTTCGTTGGACTTAATGATTACGTCAGAGTCAATATACGTGTAGTATTTATATATCTTAATATTGTGTTGCTCGCTTAAGTAGAGAATGTTCAAAGATGAATAATAAGAGTCACTAGCTATGATGTTTGGTAGAGAATATGTTGCTAGCTTTATGAACCTATTTTGATTATGTTTGTTTTGTAACGGGACTATAAAGAACCAAGTATGGCTGAATTTAAAGCATGGGCATAAAAAATGACACAATAAATATATGAAAGATAAATGGACCAGAACGAACTAACAATATGTGCATAACCCCTTGGCAGGGAAGCTGCAATAACATATAATCGAACATTTCTTACGTTTCATAAATCGTGTACAGCCAGATTTTTCCTCAAACAAATAAAGCAATCCTTGAAAACTCGAAGTGGAATGATCTGATAATTTGTGCTGAGCCACTCTTAACGGATATATACATGTAGTCTCATAAAATTTGCGTTACTAATTTTCTAGCAAAATAAGTTTTTCTTTTTTTAAGTGCTCTGTTCGTTATCAAAGGTCAATTACTTTCTGTAAATGGATTTGAGCGATCTTGCATCGTTCTCAAACAAAGGAAAACAGCAAAAGCATGTTTAGGCTTATTATTCACATATTGTATTTGCCCTGTCTGTTTGTTGGTTTGTTGGTTTGTTGGTTTGTTGGTTTGTTTGTTGGTTTGTTTGCGTCAAACTTTAACATTGGCCATAACTTTTGCAAAATTAAAGATAACAACTTCATATTTGGCATGCATGTGTATCTCATGGAGTTGCATATTTTGAGTGGTGAAAGGTCAAGGTCAAGGTCATCCTTCAATGTCAAAGGCCAAATATATGGGTCAAAATCGCTCAAAAGGGGACATAGTGTTTTACAAACACATCTTGTTGCATTTATTTATACAATTATATTAAAATATTATAGTATGAAAGTGCAAGCGGATTTATTTTACTTCATTTTAGAGTGATAACATGCACTTACATTTAATTACCCCCCCCCCGCCAAAGGTGAAGGGATATTGTTTTGGCGTTGTGTTTCCGTCCGCCCTTTCGTCCTTCCGTCTTGAACACTTTTGTGTATAGAGCCATATCTCGAAACTTCTTGGGAATATTACATTTAATCTTCTTATGGGTATTTATATGCTTAAGAGGATGATGCACATCAAATGCCGTCGCAATCATTTTGCAAAATACAGTTATGGCCCTTTCTGACTTTAAAATTAGCACACGTTTGTGTACAGTGCCACATCTTGGATATGCTTGGGTAGATTTCATTGACACTTGGTATGAGTGTATACACTGATAATAGGATCACGCTCGTCAAATTGCGACGCAAACTATTTGTCAAGAACGTAGTTATGGCACTTTTATACTTGAACATTCACTTTTTATATAGGATTGTTTATGTCTTGTGCTGTATCTCCAATAACATATGACGTACATCGATTATTACGTTTTTCACAATAATTTTGGGCTGAGTCACATGCATGACTTATAACCCTAGAGGCAAGGTCAAGGTCGCACATAAAGGTCCAATATCAAACATGACTTATTAATATTTTAGCCATTATTTTACTACACATCAAGGGATTTTGTAATAACTTTTTAGAATTCACAGTGTGTCACAGGTAAAACTTTGGGTCAATGTCAAAAACACACTATGAGATCAAGTGTTAAACACTTTGATTAAATATCCCTCATTTTGTCAGTATTAAAACACACATCAGGGTTCTCAACTATCTGGGGCTGAACACATTTGTGGCAGGACACTTGATTGATTATAGTCTTATGTAAGATATTATTTATTTGATATTAGTATATCAATACCGATCATAAGAAACAACTAATACATATTATGTATTTTTGTTTCGCCTCATACATGAGTTTGTATTTGAGAATCAACCTGGACTGTTGATTCGCTGTGTAAGCGGCCCGGTTAGCTCACTCGGAGTACTTGCCTTGAAAGCAAGAGTCCCGGGTTCGAGTCCCGGACTTGCTTCACACTTTGCATCACTCGGCGACAATGACGCCAAATGTGGGGCAGTTGCGCTTACATTTTTTCATTGAACCTGACCGTGTTATGAGTTATGCACAGTTCCCTGTGACTCGAATTCGAGGATGAATTTTAAATTGGCAAGAGAGAATTTCACGGTACCGAGCTTAAGCGGGATTGGTGATTAGCTGCGTCAGCGGCCCGGTTTGCTCACTCGGTTGAGCACTCGTATTGAAAACACGCGATCCCGGGCTCCAGTTCCGGGCTGGCTACACACTTTTCACCAACCGGCGGCAATAGGAACGTATATTATTGCAAACAAATAATCCATTTATTGTATATGTCATAAGCGTGAATAATGTACATTATGAAAGCGTCGACCCATCCCAAGGGCGTAGAAAACAGAAAACCTACATTGCCACCATGAGACGCTCAAAAATATTTCTTAACCTAAAGTTTCTCCTGGAATATTGGGATATGCAGGTATGTGTACTTAGTGACGTTTGAAAATCAAATAAGAAAACTAAAACATTTAGGATATTAAAAAGCCCTTTACGCGATTACCATTTGTTGATATGATTAAATCACTCCATATTTTGTTGTGGGTGGTACAAAAAAGGACAAAATGTTTTTTGCTGATTAAGACCTGAAGTGAGATTTTATCTTGTAAAAGTATTAAGATAATGTTGTTATTTTTAAACCAGTTCGGTTAAAAATCTCTATTGATGACTCACATATTCCTCATTATAAATAAGTGATATATAAATGTCATGTTTCAGATACACACAGAATGTCTATCTTTATTCTCAGCAGACTCGTTGGCAGGATAAACTTACTTTTAATCTCAATATACGGTTAACATCTTTTAATTAAAATATACACAATTTAAACTGTATAAGCCGCTTAATTCGATTGCCATTATTTTGTTGCATCATTGTATTAATTTATTTACTGAAGAAAGAGTAGCTGATCTGTTTTGCATATTTTGTCCAAACATTTACATATACATAAATGATGTAAGTCGTTTAATCAAATATAAATTGTGTGCCAATATTTCTTTAAAAAAAGATTTTAATATTCAGGTTTTATATANCACGAAAACGACGCCATCTTTGAAGTTTTGCTCCCGCAACCTCACTTAAACGCGGTAAGCTCCCGTATACGCATGCCCCTTGGTTGAAATGATGCCCATACGTGATTGTGCGCTGTGTGAAATCGAGTTCTAGGGAAGAAGTTATATGTTGCCATTTCGCATAAGGACGTTTTGCTTAGTTGAGCAAACAATGCTAGTTTCGTTATGTGAACAAATTGTTTACACAAATGGCCACATCCGTTACCTGTGTCTTAATTTAAATTAAGAGGATAAACTAATTACAAGACAGTTACATTAATAGATTTAACAATATTTTCGGGCGTAAAAGATTGGGTTTGATAGTTGCGACTTTTTTTATTGAAACTGCTGCATTTATTGAAATGCACTCTACATTTTAAGAGAAGATAATTGGAGAAAATCGTGCAACAATTGTTATCTAGTTTTGTTTTCGATAACGATAACGTCCTCCTAAAGCTTGATTAGAATGTTCTTTCCATCAAAACAAGCATTATTTAAGTTTCAAGATTCTTGACATGAAATTTAAAAAAACAGCAAACGTTTCTTTTTAC
Source organism: Dreissena rostriformis (assembly GCA_007657795.1). Lineage (NCBI taxonomy): Eukaryota > Metazoa > Mollusca > Bivalvia > Myida > Dreissenidae > Dreissena > Dreissena rostriformis. The sequence goes on from VMBQ01001761.1 coordinate 68,166, forward strand.
CAAATTACTTAAGGTTTGGCTGCAAAAACTCCATATCTCTAGTTCTACTGCATATTTTGATTTAAAACTTTACATTTGTGTTATATAATTGACCATGACCTAAAACTTTGACCAGCCTTTAAGCATGCGTATTTATACATAGAAGTTCAGTTGAGGTTTGCGTGCAAGTTGAAATTCATCATTGAACAAGGCCCACATCTATGACATGTAATGTAGCAGAATGATGCCCCTTATTGTACTTTGTGTACTTTGGAAATTTAGGTTAATATTTGCGTTCAATAACTCTTATCTCCAACTAACATGCTTACCTAGAATGGGGTGGCATACGGTGCAAGTTGAGTTAAAGTCAAGGTCATTATTGCAAAAAATATATAAACAGTTTGCGATCAATAACTTTGTTCTGATGGAAATAAAAATAACAACAATAAAAGCAAAAATGTTTCCGCTAAACAACTTTAGTTTCAATGAAAGTAGTATGCTGTAATTTTGTCTGAAGATGTCTTTATATGGCTGTTTGGTCATTATATCAGGTGACTAAGAGAAAATGTACATTACTAACAAAACGGAAGAATAGTTCAGCGCTCTGAAAGTTTTTATTGTGAATATTCCTTATCTCTTTAATTGAAAAGAAAGGTTTGTGATCGTAACGAACAAAACATATAAACGTGCTTAATATTCGGACCTTTTCGTGATATTGAATGTGTTTGTACACGTAAAATAACTGTACATACAACTGTAAATAAAACAATATTTATTATTCCGAGTGTAGCTCTATATTATACCCCTGTCGCAATTACACAGCACTGCTTGGATGCGATTCAAAGACCTTTTTTATTTCATATGATTAAAAGTCTAAACAAAAAATATTTGATTGAATATCTTTCAATGTTTACCATACATAAAATGCTCAATTATGTAAAACATAAACAGGTTTTTCATAAAATAAGAAAAGTTATAAACTTGAAATCATTCCATATCTAGAGGGAGTTAACTTGTGAATGCAGTGCTAATTAAATGGGAATTAACACTGCAGTTGCAGTTTGTCGGTTTGTGGCGGTTATTCCCCTTTTTGTCTCATCGGTTAAATGAAAATGGTATATTTGTATACAATAATTGTTTTTGAAAGAGATCTTAAATGTATTCAAATTAAACTGACAAATGCACGGAGATCTAAACGTACATTTACTGCTCTCAATGTTGCCCTCTTTGGCAGCGAAGAAATTGCGTACCATTTAGATGAAACAAAACAACACAGTTGCAGATAGCAGATATTTACACGATACGATCCACCATTACGATCCACTGGTGGTTAGCGTGTGGCTATGATATTTATTAGTAAAAAAACTCATTTTGACTCGAAAATAATCAAATCATAACGAAAAATCGACTTCTTTTATCGGGTCAGATCGATGACGAGTAGGTCACGCGTGTTGTGTATTGTGTTATTTCTTAAAATTTGACGCAGCATTTTTACAAATATTGCACGATAAGAACATTTCCGGAAAGGAAATTCATATAAGCGTTTAATAAGACCGAGTTCATGGAAATCGCTGCACAATTGATGAAGAAATGGCTGTTCAAAGCGATGCAACCTATATTCGGATCATTTTGAGTTTAATACCTTGTTTTATATATATCGATTCTTCGTTATAATTTGATTAGTTTTAATTCCAAATTATGTCTTTACTAATTAATGTCATAGCCACAAGCTAACCACCTGTGTTATGATCATTAAAATACTGACAGAAACACGTCAGTTTATCACTTAACTTAGCCAACCTTTATTTTGACAAAAATATGCATGCATCAAAACATGTCTACATATGTGGGTGTTTAAAGAAGACATAATAAACAACATGTTAAAAAAACATGTAATGGGTTGATCGTCGAAAATCACGGTGCATATTTTGCTGTCACTGCATAAGGTACACAGTGGAAGGCGATTATTCATTTTCATCAATATTGATGTGCCAAATATTAAGCAATGAAATTACACCTCTCTCAAATTAAGTCTGGAATGAACATATTATTTTATCTGATAACGTTGAAGATGACACAAGCGACTAGATCTTAGTAAATAGTCCAAAGCAAACACCGTTCTGAAGCAACTGTTTTAATACCGCTTCGTTTAATTGGTTAAATATCCATGAAGCTTTAGACATAAAGCCGATTGGATGTCTGATCGATTATTCATAAACATGAAATAAGAATAATGGTTTCTCTCACGGTAGATCAAAAATCATAGCGTATTTGAAAAAGCGAACCTGGATTCCAACGATTATGGATCATCAGTAGTTCAAAATGACCGGTTCATTCAAATGTCATCAAATTATGTGTCCCGTAGTCACTGTTCTAACATTATTCTATTAAAGAAGACAAGTCTCTGAATAATTTCTAAGTGCTGTTTATTCTTTTTCTTAAGTACAAGTGATTCGTAACTATTTGACTAACAGATTGTTCTATAGATCCGAGGTGCAGAATTATATATCTTACAACAAACACACAACATTTTATTCTCATCCAAATAAACATAAAATTTAGATATCTCTTATTCCATCTTTTGGTTGGTTTACTCTTCTCTTCGGACGATTTTCTAAACCCACCCCTTCAAATAACCCTTATTGATTGGATGGATCGCTCATGCCTGTACCACATGTCACAACAGAAAAGTGCAATATACAATTATCACGTTTGACCAATACATTCGTGATGGACATGTGTGGATAATAACCATTGTGAATAGGAGAATAGGAGACCTTATTTCATTAGCATACTTGATCATATAACCAGGTGTTCTCTTATGGACAAACCACAGTAGTAGTGTGAGACCTAACACTCCTATAACCCATTACGTAAACCCCGATACCCTTAGGGTATACATTCAATCTGAACTTGCATTTGCTATGCACACTGGAAGATTGGATATTTCAATTATTTAAATTTCATTATATACCATATCTGAATTGGGGCTTGTTATATACGAGCCGAATTGTTAATCAATGACTAAAGACAAATCAACCTATGTTCCCGATAATTGAATTACATTGGGGAAATGGAACCATACCTCCATAATCAATTTTCCAAATTTCATTACGTCCTACCCGAAGATTCTATTTCCTAAATTAGTTTGTTTATACAACAATAACACAACAACATCAACCCAATAATGTACAATGAGATAAAATTATATATATACTATTACGTTCATTCATATGTCCCTTTATATATATTACAATGTACAATTATAATGTTCTACGTTACATATGAATATATTTCCTAGACACTAGTACCCGTAGTTCAAGCAATATCCACATACCACGCATAGTCATTTGGAATAATTGACACATTAATCAACTACTTGTTTAAGTTTTACGTATTTTGTATCCAGTCGAGGCATGACATTATTATGCAAGAAGCGAATATGCAAAATACTATTTTTACCAGATATCGGTTGAGTGTAATGTTTTTTTCTCACTTATATATTATGTCCCATTGTTTTGAAACGTTTGTATTATATTAGAACACATGATTATGAAGTGTACTAGCTTACTAGATATACGGCTTTCTTTCTACAACAAAAATGTAATTATGCGGATTCAATCTGTTTCCAATTAGGTTATCTCGGCGACATGTGCGTTATTATCCATTTAAGTTTCTCTATTGGTATTTACTACACCCAATATTGCTATAGATAAAATGACATCTGCCAAAATCTGAAAAAGATTATTAATAACATGGCACCATCTGCAAAACTCTTTATGATACATATACGCAGCGCAGAGACCAGTACAGAAAACAATAATAAGAAATGGCATAGATCAATACAAAAAATATTCTCGGTAGTATAGAAAAAGAACGGTATCTGACAAAGAATTATCGTTTTGCAAAGGCCTGTCTGTATATCGCATGCCTTTACGTTTTCATCATCTATGCAGGAAAGTGATTCACTTGTCTAATAAAAGACGTCTATTGGACATTGCGACTTATCATTAGAATGAGAATTGTACAAACCGTTTTATAATTGTCGATACCGTATTTCGTTTTAATATTAAACTAATTAGAAGCCATCGTTAAATGTTGATACAAGTTTTGTTATAACGCTTCTGGTCCTGGAACTCAAACCAGAGGGTTCTGAAAACGTGACATGTATGCCGGCATTAAATTAAGCTACTCCGAATCCACTTTGCTAAAAAAACAAAGTATTAATTTTCATTTGTAAAATATATATGTTTTATTGTTGTAAAACACGTATTTAAGTCTTTTAAAACCTGTAAATGCTGGAATACTCATTAGTTTTGCATACATGGTTTTGTTTCATATTGAAGTACATAAGTATTTTATAATTACCACAATGCCATAAAGAAAACACTATCAAAAGTTAATTGCTAAGAAATACTCTGTACGATCTCAGTGGGTATAAGATCGGCTACAATCCACGCTGACTCAAATGTCTTACTATTTCTAAAGTTTTACCCAAATTTATTTACTCAAACGCAATGTTGTTACATAATTAGTGTTTCTCCAATTTAGATTCTCTGCCGATAAGCAATGCTTTGTTAGACAACGTTGAAAGCGGGGCTGCAGACCTGCAATTTGGCGTAGAAGGGTAACATTTTCTTTTAATTATACACATTATACTCGGTGTATTGACGATCTAAGTGAATTGTTATCAACGAAATGCGAGCAAATGTTCTCGTTCTTGATAAAACATATTCATGAAACATATATACTAGCTTAAAAAATTGATATTGTTCAGCTAAATAATTTCCAAAGTAGTAAAACGTTATCTTAAGCAGCTTAATATGTCTAAGACAAGTTACTTATTCCGACAACACGAGAGTTTCCGTAATAGCACCTAACAGTAATTGAAGTCGGCGTAGTAATATTGTATTTGTTGGAAATGAAATGCCTAACAATTTTAAGTTATTAATGTAGCATTCCTGTTACCACTTAAGTATTGCGGTTAATATCCCGTATCTTAATATCGAAGTTTCTCTACTTAATGGAAATATTCCTTTCAAGTGCCCAAAATGGACAACAGAATGGCATTTACTAAACATTAAGAGGTATTACAAACACATATTTTTTTTAATTATCAACATTAAATTGTATACGCTGCAAGACAATTAAAAGCACGCCCATATTGGCAATCAGCGCCATAGCACAAATTATTTTGCATTTAAATATAAAGTAAAAACCGTTGATTTTTTAGTTACTGTGTATGTTCAAATCTATTCGCGATACCCTATTTTCGTATAACAAAAACTTAATGTTAGTTTGTGGCTAATATACAGTTGTGAGGACTTTTAGAAAACGAAGTGTACTGTCAATGTTGAAAAACACATATAGATTGATTTCGTACACTTGATTTTAGAAAACATCATTATTTCACAACGAAGATAACCAAATGTTTTATTTTGGATTACGTTTTTTTTTTTTTTTTAACTGCGGTCTATGTGGATCTCTTACACATTATAAATACATATGCTACTAACTTAACACGTACACTTCACATTTTTACGTGAGAAAGCCCTGTTATTACTCCACAAATTTAATTGTCGAAAAGTGCCCGCCATAAAGGAGCGTATAATTGATAAAAGCTCCTGCTAACTTGAGCACGCGCGCTGTTTACGTCATAGAACAGACAATATTTCACACAGGCTATATGTAAACCGTAAATTTGTTTCAGATTAAGATTGTTGTGACAATTGAAAACAAATATTACAAATAGTGAACAAGTCTTGCAGTGTACGATCTACAATGAAACGTGATAAACTGCTAATAGAAATGTTTCTAACGGACGATAACAGATTTGTGACTTACAGAACTCGGAGGAAGTTTTTACCGCATTTGCCAACAAGCATCAAACATATCTATGCTTTAGCATCATATGTGCTTTGGTCGTAAATAAATCGTCATTCTGAATGCTCAATCATAGGTTTTCATTTTACCCACATTCCTTAATTCATAAGGAAGGCTGCATTATCATCTAATTGATACTTCTTAGAGTTCAGTTCGTTATTTGCCATTATTTAAAACAACAGATAAATATGATTACATTCGCTTAAGAGCAGACAGTCTTTGCACACTGTGTATTTACATTTTTATTCGGACTAAGGTGTACATCGATCCGAATAAAAATGAACAGAAACATGAAAAACTATCGTTCAGTTAATTTCTTCTTCTACACAAAATGGTTTGTATGTTTATGTTTGATTTGATTGTATTGTCCTGTCTTGTATCGACAATTGGACACTGGCATTCATTTACTCAGACATACGAACTTCTCTCCTGATAATGCTCGTGGAGTTTCATTATTCCAATACTTTCATTTGCGCATATGTCTTTCACAAAAGTAATCTCACAAGAAGACATTATTGTATGCAACTAATGTTAATTCATCCTTTAAAGTCGTAATTTTGTGCCTGTCTGCTATTGCTGCAAAATAATTTTAATTACAGGTGTCTATTTTGACAAATGTTCTAATGTGCCCAAAGCCCGCTGCCAGAGACGGTTATGTATAACGCTATTAAAATCAGTAAAATATATGTGCGGTGATTTTTCAAGTTATTCAATTAATGAAATACAGGCTTACATATTCGTTTTAATAATACATGAAGCAAATGGTTCTTAATGTATACACCATTATTCAACTCATTGGTAATATAAACATTCATTTGTATGTTGTGGTCGATACTGTTATGGTAGTTTTTAATGTGTTGGAAACTATTATTCCACGTGTGTTTTTGATTAGTTTCGATCGCAATATGCCACGTAGTTATTTAATTAATAAGATATAGGCGTACGTATTCTCTCTTAATTATCTTAGTTATTAACAAAATGGCACCATCTGCATTTTCCTTATGATACATATACGCAGAGCAGACATCGGTACAGAAAACAAAAATTACAAGAAATGACCAATAAATCAATACAAATATTGTCGGTATTCAAGAAAAAGAACATTATCTAAACAACCTTGAGCAAACACTGTCGTCAAAAATGGAAAGATTTGCAAAGGCGTGTTTGTATGTCGCATGTGTTTACGTATTTATCATCTATGCAGGTAAGTGTTTTACTTGTCTAATAATATAAGTCTATTGGACATTGCGACTTATCATAATGATGAGAATTGTACATATCTTTTTTTTTATAATTGTGGATACCGTATTTCGTTATAATATTAAACTTTACTGTTATATTGACAGTTGTAAGCAACATATGTTGGTCTTGTAAATCATTTTCAAAATAGAGTACGCATTATTTTGTGCATAAATGTATGTGTTTCATATTTAAGTGCATAACTATTTTATAGTTACCACAATGCCGAACAGAATACAATATCATTAGTTTATTGCTACGAAATACTATGTATGATGTCGGCGGGTTTAAGCGCGGCTACTATGCACGTTGACACAATTTGCTTACTTTCTCTACCTTTTGTATCCAAATGTATTGACTCAAACGCAATTTTGTTACATAATTATTTTTTCTTCAATTTAGATTCCCTGCCGATAAGCAATGTGCTGGTAAACAACATTGGAAGCGAGGCAGCAGACCTGTACTTCCTCGAAGAAAGGTAACATTTTCTTTTAATGCACATCATATATTGACGCATATAAGTGTATTGTTATCAAAGAGACGAGCGCAAATTTGTTCATTCTTTATAAAACATATTAAGGAAACATATTTACTAGTTTTAAACATTGATATTTTTCAGCTAAATAATGTCCAAAGTAGTAAAACTTTATCTAAAGCAGCTAATGTCTACGGCAAGTTTCTAATTTCGACAACACACGAGTTTACGTAATAGGACCTAAGAGTACTTTTAGTCGGCGTTGTGATATTTTATTTGTTGGAACAGAAATGCCATACAATTACAAGTTATTAAAGTAGCATTTCTGTTACCACTTTAGTATTGCGTTTTATATCCCCTATCTCAATATCGATTTTTATCTTTTTAATGGAAATGTTTCTTCCATGTGTCAAAACTGGAGACCACATTGTCATTTACTAAAAATTAAGAGGTATTACAAACACATCATTTTTAATCATAGCATCGATATGATATTTCTTATAAAATAATATATGTGTAAGAAGCAAACATACATTTATTTTATACACGTGAATATTTAGCTGAAATAAATCAATACGCTCCTTTAAATCACAAGTGACATTCTTTTTATGAGACGCGTGTGTTAGTGTTGCATTCATATTTGTACAATTGTTTTCTTTGCAATAGACCGAATAGAATAAAACGGGACCTACCAAACTGCTACCCTTTCTGCGGCAGTAATGCGAAAATAATAGTTCCAACTGTAACGACCGATGTTCAAACTATAACGACCGAAGTTACAACTGAAACTACCGAAGTTCCAACCTAAACGACCGAAGTTCCAACTGAACCTACCGAAGTTCCAACTGTAACGACCGAAGTTCCAACTGTAACGACCGAAGTTTCAACTGAAACAACCACTTTATAATCCAGCCACATTGGTTGAATTGTAGTCTTTTATGAAGATTATTATTGGAACGATTATTTGGTTGAATTATTTTAAAGTTGAAATTAATCATTAAAAAGACTATTCATGAGTTTAAACCTCGATTCGGAGGTCTAATTGATAAGTTATTGAATTAAATTGCAACAAGTGTGTATTTTTCTTGGTCCTTTATTTATGGCAAGTATCCAATTGCCAAAACAGTACGGCACAATACGAAACAACATACACACAAAGTAGAATAAATCTTGGGTCACCACCTTGGAACGGTTTATGATAAGCACTGGGGGTTTAAAACGGTTTAGCCCAGCAATATTCATGTTATATATAAGTGTAAATAAAATTTAACCTCATAGCATTGCAACTCAAATTTAACAGTAATAAAAGAGAATTAAAACATCATTGATTCATTGAATACAATGCTTAAATGTCAAATTATCTCAAAATTTAAATTATTATTGGAATTATAGGCGTCGCGTGGGTACCGACGTCTCCAAAGTAAACATCAGCCATAAAAAGCACTTCTACGCTATATATNTGCTGTGTGTGTGTGTGTGTGTGTGTGTGTATATATATTGGGTCATTTTCTTAAGTAAATTAATGTTCTTTAACGGGGATTTCGGTTAATCAGCTTTGGAAATGGCATAAATGCAATGCCTCAAACTATTATTTTTTTGGATACCGACTTTCCGAGTGAAGTTAACCCCATTGACACCGTTTAACCCTATTTCATTTACGTTTTCGGAAGAAATAAACGAAACTCGTTGAAAAAATAAGTACCTAGACATTCGGCTTGTTTGGGAAATTGGCAGACAGGTCGTTAGCAACCGGCGCACCCGATGTATCGATGGCTGATTGGTTGATCGATATTTAGATACGAATTCGATTTAAAGGTGGCGAGATGTCAATTTATACAACGTACAAAGTATGTCACCCAAATCCATGTATATGTATAAACATGCAACGTTTATTGTTGCCATGGAAAATCAATTGATCATAATACCTTAATATTCCCCAATTTCTAAAGAATATTAATTGTGTTTTACTATGAGTGATTTCCATCTAGTTCTTTTACAATATAAAGAAGTGAAACTCCAGCTGCTGGAGCAGTATTGAAATCTTATTATAAACAATTAGTTGGTCCTTTATTTATGGCAAGTGACCGATTGCCGAAACAGTACAAAACAACACAATACAGCACAATACAAAACAACATAAACACAAATAAGAATAAAGCTGGGGTCACCGCCTTGGAACGGTCAATGCAACGCATTGGGGGTTTAAACCTGGTTATAGAGGGCTCAACCTCACACTTGGCCCAGCAATATTTATAATACATTTAAGTGTAAATAAAATTTAACGTCATAGCATTGTAACTCAAATTAAACAATAATAAAAGGGAATTCAAACGCATTCAATTTAATTACTATTTAATTACTCAATTGCATTGAAGATACAAGAGTAACAGAGTTACAACTTTTTGACAAGACTCATGTTCAACATATTATTGCAGCTGTAATTGTATTACTATCTTGGGACATTTTTTGTTTTAAATATATTGTTTTTCATAACATTTATACAAATATCTATTGAATTACTAGTGCACAATCCTGCCTGCGTTGCAATGCTATCTGCATGTGCCGACTACTGGTGCACACTGGATAGGCGATCCGCATTACTTATAGTTTAAAGAATCGGATCCCGCGTACGTAACGAACATATTCCAGTCAAAAAATAGCCGTATTTGATGACATTTTAACTTGAGTATTCACATTTCCTTTACGTTTTTCTCGTTTGCATAGGATCGTGCAAAACGACTACTATGACTGAATGACAATATCTACGGAAGGGAAAATCTGTATAACGGAATAACAGTAACCGGTTATTCTGAATATAATATTTAAACGTGGTCTCGAACATGATAATACTTTTACGCAATTACTTATTATTTAGATGGTCTTAACAAGTATTGCAACAACACAATTTAAAACAATATAACAGCCCAGCTGTTTGTCTAATACGCGGTGACGTGGTAGAACGGTCAAGCTATAAAAAGATATGCATCGTCCAATAATAAATTGAATGCGCTAAACAAGACGTCGCGATTAGATACGTAATCCGCGATATATCCGAAACAAGACCCCTCACGAGATGAAGCATAGAACGTTTTGACACAAGAAAATGGCTTACAGTTAACGCTGTCCTGTTTGATACAACCGCTGATTAACAGTTAGTTAATATATCATCTCTGTACATCAAATTCAAAACCAACCCTAAAACTAATATTACAAATCACAAGTTCGCTCGTTTTTTTCCTGCTTACGTCAATTTACTCGTATAAAAGATGTTTGCTAGACCATAATTTCCTTTCTCTCATTTGCACTATCAAGTTATCAAATTATCATGGTATACAAAGTTAAAAAGATATGAATGAACACACCTACGCGTACATTAATTGAATATTGGAGCAACGTATATGTACGTTTCGTGTTTTAATTAGGTTTTATTTATTTTATATACATGTACAAGCTATATCGACTGACGACAGGTAATCGTCAAGAAAAATGATAACGAAGAATAAATCTTCCTACGTACACTGGCATCTAAGTGTTTTTTTTCTACAAACCATTTGCTGTGTGCTCTGCAGTGTTTATTGGCGTTTTCATGACTCGAACATATCAAAATAAAAAAGTGCCCGTAAAATATTCTCGCAGCTGTTGACAACGTGTATGTAATTTTCAATTTCTAATGTGTTTATTTTTCATGTAATATACAATTTCTCAAATGGTGGCAATAACATGTTTATATACGTTAACATGAATGGACATACTAATTAAACAAATCTTAATTCAGACAGAAAATACTGCCATAAGACCCACAAGTACGACCATGTTTACATCGCACACTCTGTATAACCGTCATCCATCACCGTGAGGCTGACATCTCACGCTCTGTATAACAGTAACCCATCACCGTGAGGCTGACATCGCACACTCTGTATTACCGTCACCCATCACCGTGAGGCTGACAGCACACTCTGTATAACCGTCAACCACCACCGTGAGGCTAACATTATATCGCCGTCTGTATAACCGTCACCCACCACCGTGAGGCTAACATTATATCGCACACTCTGTATAACCGTCACCCACCACCGTGAGGCTGACATCGCACACTCTGTATAACCGTCACCCACCACCGTGAGGCTGACATATCGCACACTCTGTATAACCGTCACCCACGACCGTGAGGCTGACATTTGGATTGAGACATTTTTAAGATTTATTGATATGATAAGTAGGTACTCACCTGTTTTTTTGTTTAAAGACGAACGGTTAAATCTTCTTAAACGCATGCTGATATTATATGAATAACGTTTGAATAGGCCATGGGTTTATTAATTCATTCGGCGGTAGTTTTCTATTCGTGACAACCGACTTCAAAATCGTAAAAAAAGTAAATCCAACCTTTTTAATTCAAAATATTTACATTATTCCATTTGTTTAAATTTCAAAGATTGTGATTGATATACTCTATTTTGGTAAGATTGCAAAGGCAATAAGAATTTCAGTCACAAAATAATGTTTTGTTATTTAAATCTGGCATTTTATGGTCGATTAAAGATGACGATTAAGGAGTCAAGGTAAGGGCGATTTGGGCACTGCTATGGATGGTCTTTTTCATAATCTACTATGTAAGACTCTTCTAATCCCTTATTGGACTGGATAGTATCGTTTTAATGCCGTAAGGGAAATTTCTATATCACTTTTTGACACTATTGCTTTTTCAAGCTTACAATGATCAACATATGAATGTTATTTTATTTCTTTCAGCACCGGTCAGGGTAATAATAAGAGGAACCCATGTTAGATAGGTTGCAACACGTAATGGCGGACGACGATCTCACACTACGAACAACAAACTGGGGTATTATAAATAGTTGTAATATTTTACAAAATCAAAAAATGTCCTATCATATGCCCATCTATAAACTAAAGTTTCCGATGATCACATTATCTTTTTCAATATTATAGAATCGGTTGTCACGAATGAGCTAGAAAACTGCGACAGAATGAATTTAATTGCCCATGGCTGATGAAACGTTACTCATATGAAATCAGCATGCATCAAATGAGTAAACAATCCGCCTTTAAATATATATATATTTTAAATATTTACTGACCATACCAATTGATTTAGTTCCAAAATGCCTCAAACCAAATGGCGAATATGCGTAGAAGTCCTCACGGTGATGGGTGACGGTTAAACAGGTTGTCGTACGTCATACTTTACTGAAACACAACTTGATTGATGCAAAGAAAAAAACATTGCAGATGCATGAAATTTTCAAGAGAATGTCATCACATATTTTTCAAAAAGGTACAAGGAAGTTATTTCGTTTGTTGATTTTACTTATTGGAGACATATCTGTATAATACAAAATATATTTCAAACCCGTAATCAACATTACTTAATAAGATTGGAAAGTAAATTATATAGATATTGTTCGTAAGAACATGATATCGGGCGAAAATCATTTGCCTAAATAGCTGGATGCTAATAGTATACGAAAGATCTTGCAAAATATTTCAGTTTTATATATGTATTGGTCTTCCATTCAAAGAGCAAATACGTGTACGCATAACTTGTATTACTATTTGACATGAAACACCTCGGTGGCTTTTTGACATGTCTTGAACTATTTAAGGTAACATATGTATAGTGATATGTAATTGTACGCTACAACACGTGCACACATTGCAATAAGTAATAAATGTATTCTTATTGACAAATCATGCAATATATGGTGTCGTATCGAGGGTTGATACAAAATATCGTAGTGTTGTTCTACTTTTTACAATCATATATACGGTATTTTATAAAACCTTTATCAAGATTAATATTTATTTATGTTGAACATGTATTCTTAAAGTACAATAGTTTATTTAGTTTGTAACACTTCTTATATATATGCTAACAGAACCACGAAAATACGAAAATACAGTTTATGTGCTTGATACTTAATAACTTGATTATATATTTTGTATGAAATAATAATGCAATCTCTGAAAGTTTATGTAATCTTAGCAAGAGCAATGAAGGTGAAACACCAATTCATATAATTGTGTGTACTTCCATTAATAAAACAATATGTATACGATGGATATTTAGTATTTACTAAGATGTAGAACTAAAATGTAACACTTTAACATTTGATATAAATAAAATACAGAAAATATATAAATATGATTTACACATAGTTGACAGTGTACAAGGTAAAAACATGCCACAAGTCATATATGAGTTAACACTTCAATGCTTTTCCAGAGATATTTTGACGACATAATTATTTATTATATAGTGAACATTTCAAAATATGTTGCATATTTGTAACAATAACTACATCATTTCCGCGTCGAACGTATTCAGAAAATAAGTGACGTTAATGACGTCATTAAATCCAGCTACCGTGCTCCGCGTTTCATCAATTCTTGTTTTCAACAAGATTTGTGAAAAACGTTAATACTAGATAAATTCCATATATAATACATTTATTAAATGCATGAAATAATTATATTTTATAACATGACCGCATTATTTGCTATTTTTGACTACCCCTCGTCTGAGCTGTTATATAATCATCAGGATAGATAAATGAGACATCATACAAGTTTCTGGAAAAGTCCGCTGGTAAGGGATGAACAGCTATGTAATCACCGTTTGCTTTCTGGTGTTGTCGCTGGGATTAATCCGTAATTCAGGTATGTTTATGTTGATATCCGATAATTGCTTGAATATCAAAAGTCAGGAGTAAATTTTAAATCTAAGATGTAAACCAAATCTCATCGTCTGCTGTATGGATGTATTGTTAAATGAAATTAGTTCATCAGACATTTTACATCCATGTTTATGTAAATATACGTGAAAATAACAAACACTCGGTTAATTTGGATTTAATAACAACATAGTACTTCCATTTTCCTATTTTCCCCAATTACCCATATTTAAATATTAACACCATAATGTAGAGTAGAGTTTAAACAAATGTTATTGTAAATACATATACATTTACGTTTCAGTGACATATTATAGATATATAAAAATTAGATGTTTCTAAAAGTATACAAACAAACAAACTGAAAAGAAAGTAAGGCAGTGCCGCTCAATTATGCAAATGACATAGCAAGGTGAACGTTAAGATATTAGTCGGGTGACATTAAACAGTATCTGGCTTAATTGCTGTGTAAAATATAACTTTCTCACAATCATTCAAATATTGATTTCAAAAATAAGGTATATCTTACAATGATATTAAACACACTATATTTAACATTCAATTCAATGTGACGTCGCGTATGGAATGTTTATAGTTCTTTTGTAAATAACAATAGGTTGTGCACCAGTAGACGACTTCGTTGCTATCGAACCAGCCATTCAAAAGTAAAGTGTCGGGGTTTATTCTGTTAAGAATGGGTAGGTTAATGTTCTCATCTTGATAATTAGTTTTGCTTGATGCTTACAGTGTTGCGAATACTAAATTTCATTCCTATACAGGAAATACGAATGACACTAAAATCTTAAATATGTACGGGAATACACGTTGGAATACCAAATGCACTCAATAACTAAATTGCTCAAAGAAACTCTTCGTTTCCTAGTTAACTTTGTAATAAAAATTATGTTTTGTTTTAATTCATAACAGGGATATAATAAGACAGAAGAGACAGACGTCGTGTCCATTGTGTGACTCCAATGCAAAAAAAGTAAAATAACAATAAAATTGACTTTATGTTAATATCTCATTTGAAAAGATGACGTTAATTTTCAACTACAAATGTAAAAGTTTTCGTTTCCTTTGTCTGTCCATACATTTCGCTCTAATGAGTGTTGACAATGTTTGGTCTTATAAAAGAGGCGTATATTGCTGTTAAGCTGGTAAGCGTGAGTCTGATATAGATGACACATGTTAAAGATGATAATTAATGCTAATTTTAAATGTAATTCAAATCTCGTTCTTTAAATACGTTTCCTAATTACATTTACTCAAAAGAAAAATAAACAATGAGAAAAAATAACCGCATATACTAGACATATTTTCTCTTTCAGTTATAAAGAAGAGATAGTGTGTTTTGTGTGTCGCGTTCATGTATAACTGTGACACCGTTCAATTGCTGCATGCACAAACCTGTTCCATAAATCATAGATTCATCAACCAGTTCTGAACTAAAATATCTCTCATTATCTTTGGAGCAAACAATGTTTACAGAAATGTAAGTTTAGCGAAGGTGAAAAGCACCATGAAACAATATGTACCTCAACAACCAAATACCTATGCCAACGGCCTTCGTCACAATAAAATGTCAATAAAATTACAGTGGTCACTGTATTCAGTACGAAATTAAGTTTAAGATAAATTATCAACAGGGATGCAAATAGTGAAAAAGAAAACCAAGGTCAAAGGCCAATATAATAAAACAATTAAATTTAAAACAATATAATAAAACAATAATGGTAGACTTTGTCCAAATCTACATTTTACAATTAAGTTTGTATGAAAGTACAATTAGACATATATCATGATAATGAAACGCAACCACAAGTCAAAGGTTAATTAACTTGCACAGAGACTAGTTAAATATTAAGTCCGAAATTTCCGTGTTATGATAATATGGACGTTTACTTATTGTTATAACCACGAAAATACCTAACAGTTGTTTATTACACCAAATATTGTAAGTTTGCCTTAATTAAAATTAACAAATTACGTATTCATATTTTACTTCAATTTTCGTTCTTCATTAGCCGCTAAAATAAAATGGCTGTAGTAGCTGGACCTCAACCCTGGTAGTGTCTTTTTCGCATTCAACGGACATGAAAATTATTATGTTGCCATGATACGTAGAAATAGAATATTGGTTACATAAATGCTTTCGTTGCGGATTATTAATGTACAAGTTTAAGTGTTACAGCGGATAAATTAAATATTAAAAGTGGAGAAATGGTTAATAATTCAACAATTATCATCAGTTGAGCTCTGTGTTTGCCTAGTTGTCAATATAATATATAACATATAAAAAATAATGTTTAGCAACATGTATCGTCTTCAATTCTGTTTATCTAAATGCATATAGGTTTAAATCCCTACTTTCTAATCAAACGTCATTGATTGTTGTTTCAATTTTAGAGCGTTTAGCCACGTCTATAAACGTATACATTTGTACGATAATCGTAATTATTATATTATATAAGTCTTAATAATCCGATTACCTCAGAGGAAAAAAAAAGCAATGCCTTCAAAATTGCTCAAGCGTTTCAAAGCTTATGGTTGTGAATATATGTCTTATTAGTATTTTATTGAAACTATTGAATTGTGTCAAAGCATGTGTGTGATGTATTTAACACAATTATTTTTCATGCTATTTTCCTGAAGAATAGACGAAGGATGCTATTAAAACGTTGGGCCTACTGGAATCGGAACATCGGTCCGATAGTGGTCAGCAAATTGAGGTGGTTCATTCCTTTTATTACTAGGAGACCGTGGTAAATAATACTGACAGTTTTACCCTTAACTAAGCCGGCAAAGCATTAAATGCAATAACAGTTTTAATAAATACATGCAAATACATGGAAAAAATATTACTTTAAACTTACAATCTTGTCAATGATGTAATGCCTTTGTTGGTGCAACTGTAAGGGTTTGTAAATATGTAAATGAATTGTAAATGTTAAGGAAAATACATGAAAGCCTGCACGTCAATCGCAAAGATGGTGGATATACACGGTTTATGGATAGATACATACATTAAATTATTAGTTTAAACTTGTCAAAACGGACACTACTATTTTTAAAAAGGTGTAAAGGTAATGAAGGTTATTGCAATTGGATGCACAATATTGAACACATTTTAAAAAATAGGGTTTCGTTAATGTTTTTGATAATGCTAATTGGAGTGTCTATAAAGAATACGTTCGTGTGTTTAAAATATTAGAGTTGTAGACACCTTTAAGCAGAAATGGTTTGATACACTGGAAAATATATGTATATACAATTAAAGACAATGCTAGAATATGAAACGTTTCTTGATGCTATACCAAACAGTCTAAGATTCTATATTTGTAGATTACGTAGGTCGACTCACACGTTACGTATACGATCGGGCAGATACGCTAAAAATAATACACCAATGCACGAAGGTCTTTTTCTTATTTATAACTCATATGTAATCAAAGATGAGTACCATTCTATTTGTGTTTGTAAACACTATTCAGATGTTAGGAAAAAATGCATGCACATTGAATACTGTGTTTGACCTTCAGTATATTAATATATTTGTTAAAATCCAATAATAGAATCGACCTGATTAAACTACAACTGTTAGTTGAACAGTTCTTCCTATACGTAACGCAATTTTAATGCGCAAATGAAATATGCGCATGCTAATCTAAATATTAATTTTGTCCTTATTCAACTCTTTCTTAAACTTGTTTCTCTCTTTTGTTTCTTTGTGTTATTGTTAAACATATAACTAGATATGCTTTCAATCGTATAAATGGGGTTTGTATAAAGCACGGTTATTTTATATCCTTTATTGAAAATGAATGTTTAAAGACCATCTTCAAGTCTTAGATAAAAATGTGTGATGATGCACATCAGTCTACGAAAAATTACCTCAAAACGGATCGTAGCTCTAGGCGGAAGAAACCATCTGTTAGGACTGAACCAGCATTAAAAAACATCTGTATTCAAATCTTGATGGTAATTATGATCCATTTCCCCACTTTATATGAAAAAACAAATTAATTGTGATAAACTTCTTAACAAAACTAGGTTTGGTAATGTAAACGTTAATATCTTACTTTAACCGTATTCGTTATATAAACCAATCATAATATACAGTTAGTTCATTGTATTTACATAAAATTTAATGTGGTGTTTTATGACACATTTTTAAATAAATAATAATCAATTGTATGATATTATACTTGAAATTATTAAAAACTACTGTATATGTTACAAGTACTTTCAAAATTGATGAAATTATATTTTGATTAAAGACGGTTAATATTTCTATTATAATGGACTTTTTATTTTCAGCAATAATAAACCTTCATTCAATACTGACAGTAGTTTAAAGCATGCAGATTGGTCTGACAACGAATGTATTACTGCACGAAATCACTACCATGACGCTTTAAAATATTTTAACCTAAACATGACCGATTTAAATAGAAAAGTGTTGTGCGAAAACAAAAGTGTTTATAAGAAATTAATTATGAAAAAGAAAAATATTGCATATCAGCGTACAATGGCGGACATTGAAAGTTTAAAAAGTAAAAAGCCGAAAGATTATTGGAAAATTTTCAAATAAAAAAAATAAAAGTAATTGCAATAAAATTCCATTAGATGTATCTAAAGAGTATTTTGAAAATTTAAGTAATACTAATTCGGACAATCATAATGCGCAGGCAGAATTTTTTTGTTCGAACAATGACTTTGACATTGAAAATTGTACTTTTCCAGAATTAGACCAACCAATAACGGTAGATGAGGTATTAAATGCATGAAAACACTTGAAGCGTAATAAAGCGTCTGGTGGTGACTGTATTTTTAACGAATACTTTATTGAGTGTATTGATATCTTATCCAGTCATTTGTGTGATGTTTTTAATAGTATTTTAACCTCGGGCTATTTTCCTGAAAAGTGGACAGAGGGTATAATTATACCATTGCATAAAAAAGGCCCTGAGTACGATGTGAATAATTATAGAGGAATAACCCTTGTTAGCTGTTTTTCTAAGCTATTTACAACTATTTTAATCAAGCCCATTGAATTATTTTGCGAAAATAATGCTAAGATTTCGGATGCACAATTCGGATTTAGAAAAGGATGTTCAACCGTTGATGCCATATATATTCTTATGTCAGTTGTACAACATTTTTTAAATGAAAATAAGCGTCTGTATGTTGTTTACGTTGATATGCTTAAATGTTTTGATAGCATATATCGCAATGCATTATGGCCAAACATGTACAAATCCGGTATTAAAAATATGTATGAAAATGTCAAATCATGTGTTAAAGCATGCTCGACATACTCTGAATACTTTAGCTACGCCGTTGGTTTACGGCAAGGGGAGCTAATGTCTCCTATTCTGTTTTCATTGTTTGTTGAGGACTTAGAACTTTTTTTACAAGATAGTGTCCATTCTGGTTTAAATATAGAAGATATAATTTTAATTTTACTGTTATTTGCAGACGATATGGCGATTTTGGGTAAATCACCCGAAGAAATACAATCTCATTTAGACAACCTTTACCTTTATTGTAACTCATGGAGACTTAATGTTAATACTAGCAAAACAAAAATAATGGTTTTTCGGAAAAGGGGTAAAAATCGCCGAGATGAGATATGGACATATAATGGGGAAACTATAGAAGTCGTCGATAATTTAACTATTTGGGTACTGTTATTAATTATACTGGTAGTTTTATATTAAACCAGGAGCAGTTAGTAGGTAAAGCTCTTAAGGCTATGAATACTTTGTTTTATAAATGCAAACAGTATATTCTTAAACCTAGAATATTGTGTCAATTGTTTGATGCCTTTGTTGGCTCTATTTTAAATTATGCATCGGAGATATGGGGTTTTAATAAATTCAAAGATATTGAACGCATTCACTTAAAATGTTGTAAAAGGTTGTTAAATGTTAAAAGTAATACATGTAATGCAACGGTGTATGGTGAATTAGGTAGACACCCACAGTATGTAAATAGATATGTTCGTATTGTAAAATATTGGCTTAAAGTTGTTAATAGTGAAAATATTATCATACAAACTGTGTATAACCAGGAGATAAATGATTGTGATAAAGGGTATAAAAATTGGGTTTCGAATGTGAAAAAGTTATTGAATGATTATGGATTTTCATATATATTCGAAAATGCAAATATGATTAATACAAAGTCGTTTTTATGTGAATTAAAATGTAGAATTGTAGATGCTTTTAAACAAGAATGGTTTGGCAATATGAACGATAGTTCTGTTTTAGATATGTATAGAATATTCAAAACAACTCTTGAATACGAAACTTACTTAGATTTACTGCCAAAAAGTTTGCGTACATACTTTTTTAAACTAAGGGTTTCTGCCCACCCTTTGAGAATTCAAACTGGAAGATACGCACGTAATAATATTCCCCGTAATGAACGATATTGTCAATGTTGTGATCAAACGGACATAGAAGATGAATTCCACTTTATATGTAAATGTCCATGTTTCCACCAATTAAGACAAAAATATATAAAAATTGTTTACTATGTGAATCCATCAGTTTTTAAGTTCCATACTTTATTGAACTCAACTTTTAAAATTGAAATTATTAATGTGTGTAAATATATGAAGGAAGCTCTAGCCGTAAGATATTCTATCACAAATAATATTGTCAACGAGAACTAAAGTAGTAACTTACTGCGATAAACGATATATTTTTAACTACGGTAATGTAAAGTCGTTCTTCTTTGTTAAATTTACTTTGTCCCAAATTGTTATATTACATTTTGTATTTTGTTATGACTCATACGTTGTAATATATAGACACGTGACAATATTTTGTATTATATTTTGTGTATTTAGACGATGTACATTTGTATAAGTCTTAATAAACTGTCTGTTCTGTTCTGTTTATTTTCAGCCAAGACACAACATCCATATTTGGAATGATGGGTGAGTACCGTATATATATATATATAAGTCTGTGATACAAATGAGACTTGTTTTATCAATGTCTACCCTCGAAGATAAAATATGGCAACAAAGTTGGCAATACATGAACAGAAGCCAAAGTATGCATACTTATGAAAAAAAATAAAGCATTTCACAAATTTTCGAATTACCGATTCAGTTTGCATTGGGATCCATAAAAAATCATTGTATTACTCCTTATTACATTTCAAATGTTAAATCACGCAAGCAGACTCAATTACGGCTATAACCCCAAACTGTTGCGTACATTAATTACGTTTCGTGTGATTGACTGTCTTACGATTGCTGATGATGAAAGAAAAGTATATCGGCATCTTGCTTAATTTGATTAAGAAAACTAATGAATAGATTGAGATGTATGAAAAGGTCATGGCGTGTTGCATATCATACTTGTAATCAACATTACTGAATAAGATTGGGAAATAAATTATTTTTATATTGTTCGTAAGAAAATGATATCGGGCGTAAATCATTTGCCTTAATTTGCCTGAATAGCTGGATGCTTCTAGTTTAAGTACGATTTGGCAAAGTATTTTAGTTAAATATGTTGTTTTTTTCCATTCAAATGGCAAATATGTTTACTCATAACTTGTATTACTATTTTCCACGACACACCACCGTGGCGTTTCAACATGTCTTGACCTATTTTAAGGTAGCATATGTACAGTACTATTCAATTGTAACAACACATTCACACATTGAAATAAGTAATGAATGTATTCTTATTGGTCAATCATGCAATGTATGGTGTCATACGAGGGCTGATACAAAATATCGTAGTTTTCTTCTACTGTTTACAGTCATATTTACGGAATTATTATTAAACATGTATCAAGGTTAATGTTTATATATGTTAAACATACATGTACTTTAAAACAAAATACTGTAAATAATGTGTACACTTCTTATGTATCTGCCAGCAAAACCTCGAAAATACAAAAAAAAAACATTTATTTGCATGACATTCATAAACTTGAATTTATACTGCGTATGAAATAATTTATACATCTTCTAAAGTTTTGTGTTACATAAACAAGGATAATGTACGTGATACACGAATTCGTAAAATATAAGAGGGCGATTAGCATTTACCAAGAAGTATACCTATCACATTTAGATAGGGTATTAATACAATACATACAATATATAAACACAATTTACAAATATTTGAAAGAGTGCACTTTGAAAATGCCTCAAGACATATATGAGAAATAACTTCAATGCTTGTTCAGAGCGATTTTAACACAATGATGTGTTATTATATAGTAAACATTCATAATATGTTGAACATTTGTAAAAACAAATAACCAGAGCATTTCATTCGCATCAAACTTGTCCATGAAATAGGTAACGTTAACGACGTCATTAAATCCAGCACAGTGCTCCAGGTTTCATCAATTCTAATTTTAACAAGATTATTGAACAAATCGGTAATATTATGTAAATTAATAAATGCATGAAATAGTGATATCATTATTTTTGACTACCCCTCGTCTGAGCTGGTATATAATCATCAGCTTGGATCAATGAGTCTTCATACAAATCTTGTTTCTGGAAAAGTCCGCTGTTAAAGGATGAAAGGCTGTGTAATCAACGTCTGTGTTCTGGTGTTGTCGCTGGGATTAATCCGTAATTCAGGTATGTTTATGTTGAGTAATTGTTAAATCTAAGATGTACACCAAATCTCATCGTCTGCTGTATGGATGTATTGTTAAAAATAATAAGTTCATCAAACATTTTACATTCATATATATGTACATATACGTAAAAATAACAAACACTCGGTTAATTTGGATTTAATAACAACGTGATGTTTCCAGTGTCCTATTTTTCTCAATGACACAGTATTTAAATATTAACAACACAACATAGAGTTAAGTTCAAACACATTGTACTGTTTATACATAAACATTTACGTTTCAGTGACATAGTATAGACAACTAAGAATTAGATGTTTCTATAAGTATATAAACAAACTGAAAAGAAAATAAGGCAAGTGCCGCTCAAATATGAAAATAGCAAAATGAACGTTATGATATAAGTCTTGTGACAAAAAGCAGTATCTAGCTTAATGGTTGTGTAAAATATAACTTTCTCACTCACATTCAAATATTGATTTGAAGTTTTTATTCTGATTTGTTTTTAATTTAAACAGTATATCACCAGTAAGGTATATCTTTCAATGGTATTAAACACACTCTATTTAACATTCAATTTAATATTACGTCGAGTATTGAATGGTTAAATTTTGTTTGTAAAAAAATAGGTTGTGCACCAGTGGAAGACCTCGTTGATACCATATCAGCCATTAATGAATTAAGTGTCGGGGTTGATCTTGTGAAGAATGGGTAAGTTAATTTTCTCAACTTTATAATTAGTTTTTGCCAAATGCTTACAGTATTGCGAAGACAAAATTTAATTACTTTACAGGAAATACAAATTGCTCTTAATCATTAATATAAACGGGAATACACAGAAATGTGTTTGTAATAAATCCATGCCTAAGGTCCTCCAATGAACTGTTCGTTTCTTAGTTAACTGTGTAATTAAAATTATGTTTTTTTATATCTATTACAGGGACATAATTAGACAGAAGAGACAGTGTGAATGTCCAGCGTGTCCACTCAGGTGTGGCAACAATACAAAAGGGGATTCGACATAATTAGACAGAAGAGAGAGT
Source organism: Dreissena rostriformis (assembly GCA_007657795.1). NCBI lineage: Eukaryota > Metazoa > Mollusca > Bivalvia > Myida > Dreissenidae > Dreissena > Dreissena rostriformis. The sequence goes on from VMBQ01001761.1 coordinate 92,108, forward strand.
GTGTATGTTCACAATGGTGTCCACAATTTTGTGGCAACAATACAAAGAGAGAGACGAACGTTAAAATTTAATTTACAAATGTAAAATTGTTTTTTTTTTTCCTTCTGTCTGTCCATACTTTTTGCTCTAATAAATATTGACTATATTAGGTCAAGTAAAAGATGCGTATCAGTTTTCGTAAATTTTTCTTTCGAGTTAGTTTTTTTAAATATATGTTTACGTTATTCCTCAACCACATCCACTTCGTTTAGTTTAAACAAGTTTAATTCTGAACATAATCCAATCATATGCTAATTGTTGAAAATATGAGATCTTTCCAAAATGCTTGTAAGCGTGCTATAAATAATAAATAAATTAATAACAACAATTACCACAATATAGTTCTAATTGTACTTTCATATAAACTTAATTGTGAGATTTATTTCAATCTAAAAATAATGTTGAACATATGTCTATTTCTATAAACGTTAAATATGTAAGAAAACAAATGTGTAAAGCATGCCTGAACTAGCCATTTAAACTATACATTGTCAATATTACCCCGCACAATGAAGTTTTAAGAGGGGTAATACTGAATTCAGGTTGTTCATCTGGTCGGCCGGATGTGAATTTATTTCTTGGTCAAACCTCGAACACTAGCAAACATTGGAAGTACAGTGTATTCAGGGAATATCTGGGGTACTATACGAGGGATACACTTTAAACTGTATACCGTAATTACTTCAGACGTTTAGTGTCTGAATATTTAGAAAATTTTGAGACACAAAATACAGGTATTCGAAAATTAAGAAACACTCTAAAGGTATTGAATTTATAATCGGATACGGAATGTAACGTGTATGGCTTCAATTGTTTCAACTAAAAATAGAACGTGCTTAGATATTCTTAACTTAAATCTGTTGGGTAAACCATTGTCTATTTCCGTTATGCAGTTATTTACCCAATTTGCAGACCATGGCCAAAATTGTCATGCCCTTAATATGAAAGAAGCACGCGCCGCCGTAAAATTGGCTTCAACAAAAGAGTATTACAAATATATGTTACTCCAATTAATACAAGGAACTGACGCTGACATTAAACATTTTTATCGCATTGTTAGCAACCGCTAATTTCACCATGAATGTTTTCTGGTTGCGACTTTTGTCGTAAACAAATGCTGGTCGTGCGATCGTTATGAGCATGTAAGGGATTGCTATGCGGGAGGAATCCAACTGGCATATCCGTACATCAACCGACGTATGAATAATACTCTCGCATTGTATTTTAACGACTGCTCGAGTCTAGGCAACTGTGACGCTGTAGTTTATGATGACGACACCATGGAGTATACGCTGCTTTACAACGTAGTCAGAATTCCATTAGGACGTCACCTAGGAAAAACATACGTAAACAAGGTATTATGTGTAATATAATTTAATACAACATGTTTTGTTTGTTCCGAACAGGTCACTGAAAGAAAAAGTATTCACGCTTTTGTTGTTTAACATTTGTCTCCGAGATACTGATCGAAATGGCAAATTACGGGCATAATGATACACTTTCTAGTATAATAAGCATTTTGCTGAGGAGTTCATTGCAATATAATGAGCATTTGTAACGTAAAACTATGAAATGATTTGGAATATCTTTGCTTAAAGTTCGTGGTTCACTAGTCGGATTTAACATATACAGACATTAATATATTCCGAAATGACCGCATTGTTCAGCCGTTGTATCCAGAGCACCAGTGGTCGCTAAGACACTGAATGAGATTATGTGAAATTTATCAAAGTATGTGACCATTTTAACGATATGTTTACAATTTAAAATACTTGTAATTTTATTTAATATTTTTATTTTATCAACAATCATTTTGTTAATGATTATGTTTTATTTAAGACGTCATATGTAAGCATCTTGTAATTATCACTGTATCAAGTAGAATGCACAATGTGTGTTTCAGGGTCGTATACCAGAACCTGATAAGATGATAGAGTATTTTTATCGTTACTGCAACTCCTTTTCAATCAGCAAAATGATTTTCATGGGTACATGGCAGGAGGCGAAAGAGCATTGTCTGATAATAATAAATAACCAACAAGAAATGGAGTGTATAAGTGAAAGCCGTGAGGTTGGCGCTAATAACTGGGTCGGTGCTTCACTCGATTCAAACAGCAAGACGTACATATGGGTAAATGGGACGCGATTTCAAATCACTGTTAAACACTTCAATTTGACAAAAACAATACACAGTGTTGAGGGGAACGGATCGTGCAAGACCCACACCGACGTTGACAGCGACCAGGTGCGATTCCAAGTTGCGTTGCATGCAGCATGCTTACACAACCTGTAATTAATGTTTCAATGTTGACACAACGTATAATCTCTGATTCATTTATTTATTTTTTTAGTTCAACCGCAAAGAATTGTATAACACATATTTAATAAAATCAGTTTAAGAAAATGAAATACGCTATTATTTTTACAGAAAATTTAAGTAAAATTTCACATATATAATTATATATATAAAAGAATATAGATATGCACGATGTTATTGAAGGGACTTGATTATAAATTAATTCTACATACCATGATTTGTAAGTGTTGTAGTTTTACGATCTTAATTAGTTCAATATTAGTTTAATATTAGTTCAATATTACAGTGTTGTGTTGTGTGTTTTCTTGTTTTATTTCTCTTCTTAGTTTTCAAGAACTATGGACGTCGGTTTGTGCGTCTGAACTATTCATTTTACTTGGTTAAAGTTAAAATATCAATGACCAAATTATAATATAGTGACAAAAAAGGAACTGGCATTTTGAAATTTACTGTTCAAAAGTATTATTTTGACTCCGATTTAAACGGTCTCAAAACATGTCGATACATAGATAGATAACAGGCGTCAACATCAGTTTGTCTGCGCTTGCCCCTACGCTAGATGTGGTCTGGAAACATAGGGTTATAAAGATATAAAATGCTCTTTTTTATTTTTTTGGCACAATATATACCATTTTAATTCCCCAGCGATATCTTTTCATACGACACACGAACACTAAATTGGTACATGAACAATTGTTAAATATATTGTACCACAAACAATAAAAAATAGCATGTGTATCTTGTTAAATCTATGTTAACAGAGCACATCTAGCGTTGACATTTTGGCTATTGCTATAAGGAACACTGATTGTTTATGTGTTAACTTCATTTTACAAAACATTGTCCGAAAAATTCGTTGATTTTGAGCGTTATAGGGGCATTAAAGATAAATGTAATTTCAAGTGCCTAAAAAGTGTTTATTTAGTTAAATTTTAAATATTAAATTCAAATATTTAGACTGATGCATGCATGCAAAAAGACTTAAACATGGTTTCTGTATTTTATAATAAAAATACATACACGAAATCTGACATAACGAACATGCTCATATACGTCTTGACTGTTTGTCTTTTTCATGTGCCTTTGTCACATTTTTCATATTTGTGAATATGTGCATATCATAAAAACAATGAACAAGGAAATTCCGATAAATGTATTTAATGCATATTGACTGCGCGACGGATTCTTGGTGATTGGCAGTGGTGTCGTATATGCCAATGACAATCTGTGGAGCTTTTATACTTCAAGCCTGATTAGACCATTACCTGGAGAGAAATAAAAACAACTAACGAATTAAAGGCGTGTGATGCGCTTTATATTCGAACAGGCAATGGAGGAGCGGTTGACATAAAGGAGGAATACAGATTTCATAAAGAGTTTGAAACTGGATGTTTGGTACATTTAAGACATACTATTATTTTTAAAGTCCCAATAGCACTCAAAATCAACGAATATTTTGTAAACTATTTCGTGAAATAAAATTTACCCATAAACATTCAGTGTTCCTTATAGCAATAGCCATAATTCCAAGATGTGGTCTAGTAACATAGATTTTACAAGATACAAATTGTCTTTTTTATAGTACAATATATTCTATTTCAATTTCCCACAACGATATCTTTTCATAAGACACACAAACACTAAATTGGTACATGAACATATTGAATATATTCGTTGAATTTGAGTGTTAATGGTGTTTAAATCTTAAACAACACATACACGGACTTCGACCATATAAACAAGTACAGTTCAATGAACTATATTTTGCAATACAAATACGGCTATCTTGACTGTTTGTCTCATTTACTCCTTTAGAATGCTGCCTCTGTGAAGGGAAGGTATGCATGTGAGTTATCTATATATGTAATATATTTTAGCTCTCGCCATTGACGGAAAAATTGGATATAGATATATCGATACTCAAAAACCTCCAGGCAAAAAATTCGTGTTACCATTCGCTATAACGCATGGGATCGACTTCCAATATAATACATGACAAAACACGTAACCCACTTATAATCATAACGATAATAAACCGCTCAATTAAAAAAATGATTCAGATACATTACTGACCCTTGTATCCTAATAAAAGTCAGCTTATTTTATATTCATAACTTACTGTAAATAATATATTGCACATCTATGAAATACTTTACAATCAGTTGGCAATATAATGAACAAACGACGGCGTAACGTAGAAACATAACATTGTAATGCATCTATTCTGCTAGTCGATTGTTAACAACCTTTTAGACAAAATCGTTAGAGTACGTTATCTTTCACAAAGGTTGTCGGTTTAATACGGACTTGATTTATTATCACCAAGGATCTCGTGTTTTACGCACTTGAATTATGACAGAGCTTAAACTGTGTTTTAAATGTTTCACATGATTTGTTTTACTGATTTAAACAGAAGATATGTATACGAACATTTTTTTGTTATCAGCATCAAAGTCTACATTTATATTATAATTGAAACTGATTTGTATTAATGTTCAAGTCTTAGATATCATGTTTGTTTGTCTCATGATGTAAATCAGTCTACGAAATATCTGTTATGACTGAACCAGCATTAAAAAAACAGCTATTATCACATCTTGATTTTAATTGGGATCCATTCCCCCACTATATACGAAAATTATATGTGATAAAGTTCTAAACAAAACCATGTGTGGTAATGTTAACGTTCCGATCTAACTTTCTCTGCTGTCATTAAAAGAAATAAACTGTATGCATTCGCTATATATACACCAATCACAATATACAGAAAGTTCATTGTATTAATATTGTATTTACATGAAATTTTAATGTATTTTTTATGATATTTGCACTGTTTGAATAATAATTAATTGTATGATATTATACTTTAAATTATTAAAAAAGTTTTGTATGCGATAACTTACCTTCCAATTTGATTAAATAAATCAATTTTTAGGATAACAGATAATTAAAATTACATACAGAAGGTAGTAAAATATGTTTTTACTATCAAAGTCTATCCACGAGGTTCAGGTTAAGAAACTAAATTAGCAATAAACGAACATGTGCAAATGCATATGCATACTTATAACAAAAATGAGGCATTTTCACACATTGACGATCTACCGCTACAATTTGGATAGTATACATGTATTAAGGTAGCCATGCATTCCTCGTACGTACTCCTCTTTACAAAACATTAGACATGTTACATCCTCCAAGCATACTCAATTATAGCTTTAGCCACAATCTGTTGCGGACATTAATTACACTATAATTGTTGATGATAAAAGAAAAGTCTGTAAGCATCACGCTTAATTTGATAAAGAAAACTAACGAATAAATTGAGATGTGTGAAAGGGTCACGGCATGTGGCATATTGTTCTTCAAATACTCTTGTCACACGGATGCAATGTCAAATTTGTCTTGATTGCATATTTGATGATATTGTTAAATATTGTAAATTCTCAATTGATAAAAAGAGAATATATGGTTGGTAACTTTTGATATCATGTGATATCAGACGATGCCGATATGGCGTAGGAAGAGGCGAGGCTTGCCGAGCCTTATCACACGCCATATCGGACGAGTCTGATATCACATGATATCAAAAGTCACCAACCATATATTCTATTTATTATGCCACATTTAAATTAAATAAGAAAATATAAACAGGATAACAAAAAAAACAAACAAACAACCGCTAAATTTTATTGATGTAGAGCTACGGTAGTAAAATATGCAAATGAAGCGGCCTGATTACATCCGCTACTTGGGCGAATTCTGCAATGCATATTCGTATGAAATAGTTCGCAAGTAAACAACAAACAATAACATTTTAACGCACATAATTTAACAAAATAAAAAAATTGAAGAGAGAAATCGATACTTAAAATTACAATTTCTGCACTAAAAATACATTTACAATATTTTTTATAATAACACAATCGACATGTACATGTACTTTCACGTACGGCTATTTTCAAACTCAAAGTCAAAGCGAATGTGTAGTGTGAAAAATTGAAACAATAAAGACAGTGACTTAATGGAACGGGATTTTAACGTTATGTGTACATTGCAATTGGTAACAGTGCTTTATTTTTTTAAATTGTCTATCTCCGTAGTATACGTTTAGTGGCGAAATGTTAACGGTTTCCTCGAAAAACAGCCCTCCACAAGCGAAGTCAAAGTGGGTGGGGAACGCGACTGCTGCTGGATTTCGAGTCGCTGGAACTTCATAAGAAAGCTGCTTTTGTGCAATAATCAGCGACGCTGCCAGCTGTGAGTGAGACGAAACGAAGATGCTTTGGTTTTGCATCGTGTTTTGAGATTTTCTGGGTGACATGATGGATTAATTGTTGTTTGACTGACAAAATAAATGAACATCTTTTTGACATTTTGTGTTTGGAGACATATATTGCTGAGATTAATATCTTCACAATTGGGAAATCCCAACATAAGTTTACTGCTAGCGTGACCACTGATCTGCATAATATATCCATGGGAGAGCATCCGGAATCCCGCAGCTTCTGCACCATATGTTTCCTGGCCGAGTGGTTGGTAAGTTTCATTGTCATACATGCTTTAATACACATGTTTTATTATTTGTGGTATCTTTTACACCCATTCTCATATTGATGAACCAACGATCAGTGCCAGTTATCCTACTGTCGCGCACTGTTCATTCAAACTTGTGGAAAAATGAGTCGCACACTGTTAAAAATTGGGGAAAAAATAGCTCTGCACTTATCATTCTGATTTCAAAATTGTGAAAAAATGAGTCTCACAATGTCCAAAATTGTAAAAAAAATGGGTCTCGCGCTGTACAAAATTTGAAAAAGAGTCGCTTACTGTTCAAAATTGTGGAAATAAAATAGGCATACACTGTTCATTCAAAATTGTGGAGAAATGAGTCGCGCACTGTTCAAAATTGTGAAAAAAAACAGTAACGCGTTGTACAAAATTTGAAAAAAAATGAGTTGTGCCCTGTTCAAAATTGGGAAAAAATGAGTCGCACGCTGTTCATTCAAAATTGGGGAAAAATGAGTCGCAAACTCTTCAAATTGTGCAAAAAAAATGAGTCGCGCACTGTTCACAATGGTGAACAAATGGGTCAATCGCTGTACAAAATTTGAAAAAAATGAATCGCGCACTGTTCAAAATTGGGGACAAAATGAGTAGCGCACTGTTCATTCAATATTGTGGAAAAATGAGTCGCGCACTGTTCAATATTGTTAAAAAATAAGTCACGCGCTGTACAAAAATTGAAAAAAATGAGTCGCTCACTGTTCAAAATTGTGGAAAAAATATTTGTCATGTACACACTGTTCTTTCAAAATTGTGGAAAAATTTGTCGCGCACTGTTCAAAATTTTTAAAAATGAGTCACGCGCTGTGCAAGAATGAGTCGCGCACTGTTCAAAATTGGGAAAAAAATTAGTCACACACTGTTCATTCAAAATCGTGGGAAAACGCCTATTCCCTTCATAAGCAAAAAAGTCCTGAGTCTATAATAAAAATATTTTAAGTTAAAAGAATTCCTTAATTATTTTCTTATATATAAAAAGTGGTGTTTATACATTTTCATTTTGTCATCATAATATTGTGTCTATTAAAGTTGTAATTTGTTCAAGTTGTGCCATAAAAATGTTATTATTCATTTATTTTATTATAATAATGTTTTTCTTTTAATGGCAGAAAGTTGCGACCACACATTCCATGGGTCATGATATCTACCCAAATTCTTGGCGGCACAAATCTACCATCGTCAGTTGCACTGGTCAGAGTCTTTCTCTGCCTCTCAACCAACTCAAGATATCCTCCCTGCATCCCGGCACAGCTTTACATCAACCCACCTAAAACATAATTCGGAAAGGTAATACTTTTTTGTTGACAAATTTATTTTTGATATTTTTTTTTAATTTGTATGACACATTATTTTTATGTTATTGTTTTATCTTTGCATGTTTAACATATATTTATAATATAAATCTAAATTTAACTATATAGTTTAATACCAATTTATAGATCTAGAATTTTATTAGTAAAGCAGTTTTGCAATGATTGTTTGAAGATGTTTTTTTTTCTAAAGGCTTCTTTATTTCATTTTCAGGTTGACTACACAAATTTCCTGTGTGGGTGTGGAGACAGAACCATTTTTTATGTGCAATTTTGATTTCAGAAACTTAAAAAAGAAATGTTTATGTATTATTAGGCATGACAGGTATTAACAAAGCATCTTAATCAAGTATTTTACTTTGTCGATGTTAATTCATTGTGTATGATATTCACCTGTTTGCCTTGCTTTTTTATAAGAATGCCACAAAAAGAAAGCAATACAAAGTATTAATTATAATATTTTTATTATACAATCTAAGACAAGATGTTTAGTGAATATTTGTCATTAATTCTTCTTTTGATCAAATTTGTCATGTTTTGTTTTGTAAATTTAAAACGTGTTAAGTCTATTTGTGTAAATATATGTGTATCATTACTGTTTTAATTTGTGTTTATCTGCAGCAAATGAATGGCAGCGGTGCAAATTTGTATTTGTTTCATTTTTTTCCATTTATGTATGCTCATTTTATTTATATATCCCTATGGATATATACTTAATAAAGTGTTAGTTTTTTGTTTTTTTTTTTTGTTTTTTTTAATACTTCTTGTTTATTAATGTTCTGAATAAAATATGAATCGCTATGTTTGTTTACATTTTAACAAAATAAGCGACATTCCACGTCTACAAAAAAGTAGTTCTCAGAATGGGCGGGGCTAAAACTTAGAACGTTTAAAAAACATTGATAAAATCAAAGGTGGGCGGAGTTTAAAAACGGATATTGATGGGCGGAGCTTAAAAGCGTTATCTTATGGGGTATCCGATAACACTTTAAAATATAATGTCAGCGTCTCATATGTTATAGTGCACTAGTGGCATAATAATTAGCCAGAAACATGTCAGTGCAAAACCTAGATCGGCATTAGATTGGAGCAAGCCGATCGTTTTTGAATGATGATTTAGTCAAATATCTCACAAATCATAGCCGTAAAGATTTAAGAGTAATCGAAGACATTACTAAATTGATCACCCACAGTTTCAAAAATTCATATATGTAACCAAATTTAAACTGGTGGTATGGTATGTGTTGTGATATTGTGTGTGTACGTTTCGATTTTGTTGTATAATATAGATGATGTACATTTTCCTTAAGTAGCGCATTACAGTGCTGACACGTCACACACAAAAAACATGACTTCAGTGTTGCTACAGCGATGTTGTGATAACGCGATAAGGATTCATATGATGTCATCTGCGAAGATGTAGACCCATAGTGCCCAAAAAACTTATCGCAATGAATGTGTACTGTTGGGCATAATCGATCATGATAAGAGGCACATCCTGGGGATTTAAACCTGTATATGCGATTTCCGGGTTGATACGATGCACCTTTGCCACCCAATCCTTACGAATGATGCATCGGATTGGGTAAGTGAGACTGGGCAGAAGGAGACCATATAATTGGCTTTTTGTATTAAAATTATATATGCATGGAACTACAAGTCTATCTATCTATCTAGGGCCAACTGGGGGTAGCACACATCCTCTGTGTCCCCTAATTCCGGACCAGTATATATCTATGAATGTCTTTCATGCATAAAACATGTTAATTCGACATCTTTTGAACAATTTGAAGCATGTTGTTTAATTTGTTCTCTGTCATGGAGTAAACGTACGGGAAACTCTTTTTATCTTCAAGTAGAAAGTGTTCACAAGGTTATTCTGAAACTACACAGAAACTCTAAATCTGAACTGTTTCCAAAAGATAAAAAAAAAAAAAAAAAAATATCCTAGTTTCAAATGTCTTNCAATATCCTAGTTTCAAATGTCTTCAATAATGCATTCTTATTTAAGCAGTTGTGATGTTCATATAAATTAGCTTAATGTCAGGGCAAGACGAAAGTCACATTTGTGTTGATGCTAACCTCTGTTCCAGCATAAAATAATCTTTACTGTCCACCAGAATGTAGCTTTTATTTCGGCTTTTTTTGCATTCCATGCAAACAGTGCTAAATTGCACATAGAAATGCTCACAACTTTAAACATCTGTTTTGGGTAATCACTGTATTATGACTGCAGGGCGTATTGCATCTAACTAGAGTAGTGCTTGGCACATTCGCTTCCTACATAGGCGGAATTGGTACAGCCCCGATCTGTGCGTGTGGGTTTAATTATTGGTCACCGTACTGGACAGGTGGGATTTCCTCCGGGTACTCCGCTCCCCTACCTCGAAAAGTAACTTAAATATAAGTTGATTAAAGCTTAATCTTATTCAAATTTCAATAACCTTCAAGGAATACCTGTGATTGGTGCTGGTTCAAAACCCGAGTCCGCGCACAACGCAGCTTCGGAATGAACACTTGTATAGTCGGTATACGCACGAAAGCACACATGAACGCAAAAACAACAACACACACACAAACACCACGCACTTGCGCACGCATATATAATGTAATGACGCAAATCATGATATATAAATGTACGTGGCATTTTATCATTCCCTAAAGTTAGAAACAATACAATCAAATTCACTTATTCCAACATATTATGTACAAAGAAGAAATTTGAACCGACATTATAATAATGCAGTAAGCAATCAAAAAGGTTGTAAGCGCTTGCAAATTACACACAAACAGATTTATGCGACTGTAATACAGTTGTAATGTTGCAGAGTTATAGGCAATTTATCGACGCAATAATGTGATTAGGCAGCATGCATGTCATGTCGGATAAACCCTTCCGTTGTTCAGAATAGACAAATTCGTGTATGTTGATATTGGACGCGTTGGTGTTTCCAGTGGAAACCAGCTCGAATCATGAATTTGTGAACAGGGTTTCGTTAGTGACTGAGAAATAAGCATTCGGTTGTCAGTTGCATTCATTTATTTATCGTTAGAAAGTACTATTTATTGGTCTATAACATATAATGTAACGCAGGCTACATGCACGCACCGAAATCATTTGTCTGACATGCTTTATACTCTTAAACCAAAGTTTTCACAGAACATTAAACATTGATATTATAAAAATGTAAATGAAAACAAAATTGATTGGACTCACGCTCGAAGTATGTCTTTCTAAGGTTTATTATTCATTAAGATGCTGGTATAATGTTTCTGAAACAACAATGCGAAAGCAATGAGCTCTGTTACAACCCGTTTTGTAATAAAAACCCGAATTGTAATAATTATTACAAAGTGGGTTGCGATGCATTATTACATTTCGGGTCGACAGTAACAACCCGTTTTGTAATAAAAACCCGAAATGTAATAAATTTTATCATGTCCATTAAATCAGAGATACATACTTTTTTAGAAGTTATTTTCATGTTTAAATTAGTTTTAGAGTAGGTATTGACTGTTCCCCCGACCTTTGTTCTTATAGACTCCATCAACAAATCATGAATGTAATAATTTATTACAAAGTGGGTTGCGATGCATTATTACATTTCGGGTCGACAGTAA
>VMBQ01001761.1:106999-133758 GCA_007657795.1 Dreissena rostriformis
ATATATATATATATATATATATATATATATATGTGTATAAAGAAGTTGATTATTATTAATTCATGATTATTATTAATTAACAGTCGAATCAAATAAAAAAATGTACGTTTTATAAATCAATATGAATAATTTTACTAATTTTTACATAAATGACAGGGATTTACAATGACATGATGTTTAAGATTCTGTAGGTGCTCTTCCTAAGATATTCGCTGATCTGATAGCCGAACTAACATTATCCATTTGAATAACACATATTCTTAATTTATCTATCTCTACAGTCTACAGTTGATAGAATGAATTATATCGTAATAAAACAGTTCATTATATAATCAAATGAATGTCGGCTGATATCAATGAAGGAGTAATTGAATAATTATACCGTGTAAAGAAGGCAGTTATTTGTTTCGGCTTATATAAATAATAAAGTAATTGAATACAAGTAATCAAGACGCCATCTGTCAGTTTCTAATACAAATGATGTATTCATTTAAAAATTTGAGCAATCATTAGTAGGGCGCGAAGCGTATAATGTAATAAGCAATAAATAATAAACTAGAAGCATGAATTTATTTTGTATAGGGTCTAATGCCTACCTGCTGGTACATGAATGTAACGGCTGCAAATATTATTAACCTGCATATCTTTATTATCCTATAAAACGTATTAGTCTGGCCATCCATAATAATAACGATGTCGAAGTTTGTTTAGTTTTATTACAAGAAGAGGCAAATAAAAATGATATAACGAGCAAATCATTAACATTATTTTTATAAAACAAAGTATTTGGTCAACGACTTAATTTTGGACTTGGAAGCAGATAACAGTAGCATTTTTGTTTTATCATGTGTCAAACATTTGAAACTGTTTTGAATTTCCCATGTTAAACGAACACTTTAACTTTGTTCTTTTTTACTTGAGTGGACCAATTGTCTCTTACACAAATATTATTTGTTTTGCTTTTTTATTTCAAAGATTAGAATATAGCAGACTATTTCTTCAATGATGTTTTCATTTGGTCTACTAAAAATATAGTTTGACAACACATTTTATATTATCCTTATCTGATTTGGTGCCGTATCGATAGCGTGCAAGATTTTTAGCATTTAAAACTAAGCAATAGTTTAATAAATATATAATATTGTAAATAATAATAGCCTTTTGATCCAATGTTTGTACATTAAGATGCATGTTAGATGTATACAACACAAATGTTACAAAACAAATTATATATTACTTTGATTTAATATTAGTTTTTTTTAATCATAAGTTCAATATCTAGCAAAATGAGACAGCAAAATTAAGCACCGACGCCACTAAATTGTGTAATATTAACTCTCTGTTAAACAATCTCAAATGGGAAACTCTTTCAAAAAGGAGGCAGAAACACAGACTAATTCTCGTCTACAAAATGAAACACAGACTATGTCCAGAAGACCTTTCAAATCTCATTCCACTACACCCTCAAAACCGCTATGAACTTAGAAATAACAAATCAGTACCTATTAAATACGCAAGAAGTGAATCATATCGATGCTCATTTCTCCCAGCAGCTATACGTGAGTGGATTGCCCTTACGCTTTACTTGCAACATTCTCCCACGTTGTCCTCTTTTAAAGCTTTTCTTAGCAGACATCTCACTAAATCGTCTGTATTATTTAATATTGGTAAAGGGCTGGTCAAATCCTTCACGCACAATTGCGACTTGAGTGTAATAATGACCTATTCCGAAGATCACTAGTAGACAGTCCTCTTTGCTCATGTGTAGAAATCATAACTGCAAACCATTTTCATTCTACATTGTCAGCACCAGCAACATCTCCGGAATAATATGTTTGGAAATATCCTTTGCCCTCTTACAACAAACAACCTACTCTTTAGATGCGAATACCTTACCCCTGAGCAAAAGAAAACTACAATTATAAAGGTCCAACGATATATCGTGTTGTCGAAACGCTTCTCATATAACTAAACTGGCAATAGCCAGCCATATTTGATGTTGTCGAGTGTCCTTCCGCTACTGTTCTTCGTCTTTCCACTCAGCCTAACACTATCCCTGCTCTATCCTAACACTATCCCTGCTCTATCCTAACACTATCCCTGCTCTATCCTAACACTATCCCTGCTCTATCTTTCACATATCTAAATATATGCTCATGCAGACTTCAATGTAAAAACACTTCCAATTGGTAATTGCTTGAACTGGTTACATGTTTAAATTTCTTAAACGGTCTAAGAATATCTATGGAGAAGAATTCATATAAGTTTTTAGTAACTTGTTTTCTTATCCATTATTGTATGAATGTTATTCACATGTCATGCTCAACGTATCATTATAAATACTGTTTAAACCAAAATGTGTGACATCCTTTGATTGTGTATCATTTACTGTACTGTAGAAGTTGACACGACGGTGCAAATATTCCTACAAATATGAATGTCATAATAGGAACAAGAAGTTTATGTTACTTACTATATGAAACGTAAATGATTCGGATTATTTCGTGTTTAACATGATATAGATGACATCGCATCAGAGAATGTTTAATCATGAATAATTAATGTCTCTCTTGGGAGACAATCGCTCTGACAACGTAATCGTGTTACCAGGCGCTTGAAGTGTTTTGACAACCTAACACTTAAGTTACGTCTATGCATAGATTACGCGATATTCCGGATCATTTTGTTTATCTTTATTTTTGATATATCATTATCTATAACACCGACTTAAACTTCTTAAACGGGTTATTGTCATTCATTTAATATGCAAATGCAAAGACAATTAGTTTTATGTTTTTAATCAAATAAGCCATTTATAAAGGACACTTCGGTTAGTGAAAACACTGTCTCAGGCGCTTGCGCGGGTACCGAAATCCCTAAAGTTACGAGTTGTTATGGTTTTACAAATAAAACATAATACTTCTGCAATTGTTTTCATCGATTGTATTTGTTGCAATATTAACGCAACTTTTCATTTTATGGCCTTCTGAATGGGTGCTAAAACCGTCATGTTATTACATTTAAAGGTGACGTTATTCATATAACATATTACTAATATGACCTTTATTAATGTTTAAAATGGAGATTTTAATACAGAAACATCAGTGTTGATCACTTTTTGATATAAAAGTACGTTCTACAACGTGCTGCAAGTCTTAGACGCCCGTGCGGGTACCAAACTATCTTGGAAGTTCCTACGTACAATTGTGCTATCAGTAACATTTCTGCAATTTATTGATGTTACTTTTGAAAATATTTACAAAATAATGTTGTATCCTTGTTTCTGACACAAAATAGCTTTTAAACAATTTTTGTAAAATCCGATTTAAAAAAATCTTTTGTCAGATGCCGAGCAGGTATCGAAATCCACATAATCGGTAAATCTAAATGTTGAAGTTGCCCCTCTTGGAGATCATGTTTCGGCTTTGCAAATGATAATTTTTCATCGCCTCCATCGCTTAAGCATGTTTTTTACTCAACATAAATAGGGTTGTTCTAACTTAAATTATATTCTTCGGCAATTATCAAGGACCCTATGGACGAAATAAGTAAATACAGTACACCAAGATTGGAAGACATGTTCGACGAAGAACACGATACAATCATTTAAATACTATTTTACTTTTAGATTTAAACTAGGCAATTCCCGATCGAAGTTGACAATAAACAACCAAACCAACAAAATACAAGACGACGGTATTATGGACTTACGAGGCAAATTGCATGAGTTAAATTGTATCATCTGTTTGGATCTGATGTAAGAAGAAAACTATCAGACTGTCTGCTTGTTCAATTTTCCCATTCTTGTCGACAGGCTTTTGCAACCGACGTGACCAAAATGCTCATAATGGGGCCAAAACAATCGATCGAAATTTACATAGAACCTTGCACTTACACAATTACAAAAATAAGCTCTTATCATGCAACCCTTTATATAATAGATATTATATGTTTTTGTTAAAATTTTGTGTTTTATTAACTCATATTTTGTACAAAACTTCGAACTGTTATTTAGACATTGTGTATAAATATGAACGTTCAGTAACGGGATGTGAACGATCTTATACGATTATATATTTGTAAGTTTTGATAACCTTATTAAATACTTAAAAGTAACATTCGAAAAAAGCGAAGTGTTTTAACAATTAAAAAAGAGGGGAACATAAAAAGCTTTATGGAAGGTTGAAGGGAGGTACAGATAGAATGCCAAACACAAATAAAACGTTGTCGTTTATTAATAAGCAATACGATAATTAAAGGGAATATTCTTAATTATGTGTAGCATACATTATCTGATAGCAATGTGTTAAATACTATTTACAATACTTGAGTTATAACAAATACAGTAGGTAATGTATAATTAGCGTTAGCATATATTATTTCTACACATTAAAACGTATTATGATGACCTGGCACTGATGAGTAATCCATCTATTTCCGTAAGTCTATTTTAAGTTGTTGAAGTTGCAGATTAGAATTCCAGAATAAGCCATTTTGATATTTTTAGAGGAATGCATGGAGGTCCATTATATGTGATCGACAAACTCATCGAGAGAAACTGACATTAGTTGTTACAACTGCCAGCATATGCTCTTCATTCTGAACTGAACGTCATGTACGATATTTTACAGTTGGAAATGGACACCTTTCGTCAAAATATTAATTATTCGTTAAAATCATGGTTAAAGACCAAATAAATAAAAATTCCAATAATAATTGCATATGTTTAAAACAAAGAAAGCCTTCGAACACACATATTACTAGTATTTTATTCACCAGTATATTTTTATTTGTATTAAGAAGTTGGATGCAGAGATGGGCGAGAAACGGTATTAAAGATGTAGCTTTGGGTTGAAAACACATACACTTGGGGACTTTTCTAACGCAACACTTTTTAAACTTGAATGTCTTAGTTATTATTAAAAATATTAATTTAAACGTGTACATGTGGTCTTTTTACTACATTTTGTGCAAGTTCACGATAAAACCATTCATCCGCGACGAACGGACGCTTTAGCACGTGTGGTAGGTAAGTTTTTATCGTTTGCACATGGAAATTGCGACAAGCGATATAATTCTAATTCTGTATCAATTTTATCAGTCTAGTTGGATCCTAACACCAGGAAAACATAAAATGTATTCGAAAAACAATATGGCTCGTATACATATTAAGGAGCGAAATCGCGCAATTTGCTTTTTGCAGGCCGCTAAGTCATTAAGACGTTAAGTGTATGCATTTTATAAAACAAATTGTAAAATAAAAAGGAATTTATTTTCATAAAAACTGTACTAGATATAACTGATATGTAAAATTTGGGACGAACTGGACAGGCGGGTACGGAAAAGATCAGTTGCCCCATTCACTTTGCGTGAATTAGAACAGGCTCTTGTGGAAGAGTGGCGAAACATTCCTCAATGTTTTATTATCAACTACGTTGCAGTGAGGCAGAGATGTGCACACGTTGTAAGAGCCATTGGAGGATACACAAGGTATAAGCCACTCAAATTGGTGATATTCGTCACTTTTCACATTGTTATTATTTTACTGTACGAGTATTGTACGCTTTTGCGAATATTACTATTACAGTGATGTTTTTAATTTGTTAAGTTTGATATTTTGTGTAGATAAATTTCAACTGAACTTACATGAATTATTGACTATTCGTTGAATTATTCTGAGTCCAAATGTGTAAAATCCGTTTTTAAAAAATCGAGCTTTATTGATTTGAATATGTGTTGCGTTAGAAAAGTCTCCACGTGTATACTCATTATGGAGCTTCATGGATAATGACACAAAATCGCATCATCAACCTAAATTCTGACGCAGAAGACAACTATACATTCATTGTGCTGCCTCACACGAACCAAGATTAACATAAACGTGAAGGATTAGAACATCAGTGTCATATTGATTGTGATTTAACGTGATTTCAACACTATCGACTAGGCTTTTCTTCTTGACAAATTTGGTTCTGGGGTTTGTTTTATGATTATGACATTCGGTCTAAAGACCGAGAAAAATTGATGAAACATGCTACCATCTCAGACAATTCATAAGTTTCATGACGATAAAATCATACGATATTTGAAAGGTTAAAGTTATTGGTGCGCGTTCGTTTTGTAAATTGCTGTACACCAAGTTCATGCCAAAACCTTTTTTGACTTAATAGGTTCCTTTCTATTGATTGATTGTCATATGGTAAGAGGTGAAACTTCAAATCGGAATNTGTTCTTTTCACCGGTGAAAAGAACAATTTTGTTCTTTTCACTGTTGTTATTTCACTGCAGAAATGTCATATTTTATCATGAGGTATAAAAGAAAAATGTGTATCAATCTCAACATTAATATGGAACATCGAACGTTTGAATATTTGTTAATGTTATAACAGTGTATATATGTGTACTGTATTTGCACTTGCTATTTCACGATAGTTCTACATGTGTATCTGTAAACATATGAATACCGGTGGCATAACTAATCCTATTTCTCTTGTAAATTCTTCTTCTTCTTAATATGCGCATAACTTCAATAAACGTGTTAACCCTTCAATGGTAGGATGTATACCTGTGGACCAACGAACCGTGCCAGAAAGCATTCAAGGGCAAAGGTTCCGGGTGGCAAGAGCGATATTGTCTAGAAGTACGTTAAGTAATTTGCGTTATATTCGAATACTCTAAATTCTCTTATCTGAACTATGCGGTGTGTCAGAATTACAATTGTGTGTGGATATGAAAACATCTGCACAGCCGTTTATGTCAAGAACAATGTAAATGTTAGCTAGTAGTACGATTAAATAATAAAATGTATGATAAAGAAACGAATGTCTAGCTTGACAATTCCAGACACTGTTTTGAAGAAAGAGCCAGATACACCAATGACACCTGTACCACCAAATCAGGAGTTAAAACAAGAGACAAATGTAACACTTAGGTACACGATTCAACTTATATTGTTATTATACAACCTTATGATAAAATAACGGATTTATCTTGAATACATCGCCATCAAACATTTAACATAATGAACTTAACTAGTTTCAATTGACTATCTGGATTATCTGAAACATGGAATAAACATATATCGATCATTTTTTTTCAACAAAATATAATCATCTATACTTCTTATTTGTTTGTTGAATTCTTTAATGGATCAATAAAGATGTTGCCGAGGTTATAAATAAACAGGATCAACTGGAATACCCAATTTCTTTATATTTCATTATTGAACACCTATAACCAATGTATTGTTATTACGCTATATTGATTTATTTATAGTCAAGTGCCCGGACATTCATTTGAAAAGATGGCGGCTTGCGTCTTCTGCGATTCCACCGCGAAGGAACCATGACATGAACAAATTAGTGCCGCGCGGTGAACAGATGTGTAAATAGTGTGGTTATTTTTAATATATTATGATTGTTAAACGAATGAGTGCATAGTATGAATCAACACATAAAACTACCTCGTATACAAAAATTGGAAATGTTATCGTTGCGTGTTGTCATTAATGTCATTAAATCTGTATGATTAATTTATTTGATTAATAAAATGTATTAATTTAAAAAAATCATGTCGTTTGTTTTAATTTTAGTGGCATTGTAACATGCATTATTTATTAAATGAATAAACAGTAAACTATCGTCAATTTAAGAAATCGAAATGTAACATAATGTGAGGATAAAATACATAATGAAATATATATATATCAAATATGGATAAAATGATTTATTTTCTTATCCCACCGAATCATTAACTTGTTGGTCTTGTCGATTAGAAACACCTCACTAATTTTATAATTAAAAAAAATGTCGCCTTATACAATGGCTACGGCTAAAAAAAATGGCAAAATATATATTTAAAAAAATTCCGATCGTATATTTAATAATTGTTATCCTAACGTATACATTTCGACTTATTTTGTTTAACTCTGTACGTTTATGTACATATAGGTATGTTTACTTGAGAGTAAAAACATGAATGTTAAACATTTGTTTGCATACAAGCACGTTTGCACATGAATCATACATTGGATGTTGCTATAAGTCAAACTATTTCCGCAATGCAACATGGTGTAACAATGATTTTGTAATATTGTCAAACATACATAAACAGCACCAAAGCACATCGCAACATGGAAAAATATGTGCGGTTCTACTTACTGTTATATGTTACTGGCTTCCTGCAACAAGCAGGTAAATAAATCTTTCATGTTTAATTGTTAAGTAGAATCTTTCTATTGTATAATTTTCTTAACACAACAGTACTATTTGTTTTTTAAATAATATTTAAATGGGGTTTCATATTTTAAAAGCATGTATTGTGTGTGCTTAAAAGAAATGGCACCATGGATGGATTTGTACTTCATTGAGAAAAAACGCAACGAGACTGAAGCCTTCGCTTACATATTATATCAAGTCATGGAAACGAACAGGTAAGAAAATTTAATATTGTTATAACATTGTAAAGCATATAAAATATATCATATTTATTATGCAATCAACTTGCTAACACCCACGTTATTATTTTATTCTGTTCTACGTTATTTTAAAACAATTGCAAATAATGACTTGACAAGTATAAGAAAAACATGCGTTCATGTCTGAACATGCAGCTGTTGCCATAACTCATTGTAATCACTACATTAACAACGTTCATGATTGTTGCGATATTGTTAACTATTTGCATGAGCGGTTAACAACATTGTGTTCAAAACATATTTGTGTATGGATATGTCGTCACCGTTAGCGATACATTGATTTTGAAAAATATGTTTATAATATGAATTTTGAATACATGTTTTATTAGAACTTAAAACTTCAGCTTTTGTCCATTAACATTTCGAAATAGTTTCTTTTGCAAATGTAAAAAGGCATATGTTGTGTAGGTTAACGACGCATGAATTGGAATACACTTGAACCTTCTTCTTGTTGTAACATATGCGGAATATAGACCCTCCGTTGACTTCACTGAAATTTATACTATATTATCGCATATACATTAAGAGTTTGGTATGGTCGGACGATTTACTTATGCCTTTGTAGTTTTATACTTGCTTTGAATACAAATATTGATTTTGGTAAACAAATATATGGATATACATGATATAAATATATTCTTTAAACGACAAAATCATGTAATTACTGTTAATTTTTTAAAATTAACTTTGACCTGAATTATGTTATTAATTTCGAAGATATTAACAAAACGCTTTTTGTACAACAAAGATCAATGGCAGAATCGGGTTACCGATTTGTTTATTGTGTCTCGTCAAATCACCAACTTTCGATTAATGGTTGGTCGTACAATTGTAATCATGCATAAACACGTATGCTCTTTATTTTAAGTAGCACGATGCATCATTCAAAATGTGCGTACATGTAATTAGGCAAAATAACATATCAATAAATTCAAATTAGTTCCATTTGTATAATTGACACTTTATCACATGAGTTTTGTAATGGTCGTTAATTTTATACATTTTCAAAATTCCAGCAATAAATAATCGAAGCATATTTCAATTTCAAATTTCATGTTAATTTTAGGGACAATGATGTTGTTTTAGCTCACATGAGCTTTACGTGCTTATGATTAATTATTGGGAAACCCTGATGTCCGTTGTCCGTTCGTGCGTGCGTTCGTCAGTTTGTATGTCAACATTTTCCTTCAAAAGACATCTCCCGGACAGCTGGATAAATGTTTAAGAAACATCACAGGAATGTTTTGTGTGTAGCGCTTAATTATAAATGTTCAAATCGTTCCGGTTCAATGATCAATTATGTCACGGTTTTTTAAAAAAGTAACTGAAAACAATCTTCTCAGCTAAAATATAGTAGGCCAGGTATTGAAATTTGGTAGGTAGCATTATATTGTAGTCCTCTACACAGTTTGCTCAAAGTATCATCAAAGGGTCCTTTAAAAAATGCTAATTGTTCCCATGGGGTAAAACAGGGCCTCGTCCCAAGAGTCTCGAATTTTATATTGACGTATATAGGGAAATTACTTGAAACGTCTGTCATCCAAAATTATGCATATGGGATAAAAGTGGCTTCAATCCGGGGGTAAAAAAAATTTGACATTGACTTATATAGCTAAAAACAGAAAAAAATGGTGAATTGTAACAACAAATCACATGTCTTTCATATTTTGTAAAAAGCATCATATAGAGGTCGTGAACGAAATTTGTTCTAATTATGCTCCTAGGGTAAGAGTCGCCTCACCTTATATAGGGAGACCCTTAAAACATGTTTTGTTTGAAACAGCAAATATCATGGCCTTCATATTTGTTATGTAGCATACTCTCGATTGTCGACTCAAAAGTTTGTTAAAATCGTGACTCCATCAAAACTGCCAACGCCCCACACAATTGAGCATGTCTAGACTTAATTTTAAAATCTTCTATGTAACTACAAGGCACAGAGAATTGATATTTTATTTCTAGCATAAGATGGTGCTCGTCTATAAATTGTGTTCAAATTATGTCCCTGAAGTCAAAATTGGCCACATCCCAGGTGTCCCATTTTAATATATACTTTATCAGTGAAATTATTTTGTTTTCTGTAAAAGCACAGTTCCCATCAGTGTACTACTTTGGTATGTAACAGAAAATAGTGTTTCTCTAATACGTTTGTTCAAAGTATGCCTCTATGATCAAAATTTACCAGTCCCGTATAGTGGAGATTAATGTTTTATATATATTTACATAGAAGGATATGTTTCAATTATGCTCTTTCGTCAAAAGTAAACCTAAACAGGGTACTCGCGTATTATACTACTGAGCTACATTTTCTCAGGTGAGATTTCAATGATTACCTTATCTACACACTCTGCCTTGTAGGATAAAAAAGCGGCAGGCCTGCACATTTTGTGGATCTACTACCAAAGAAGATATGAAGAAAACTGCATGATGTTTTGTAGCAATTGTTCTTGATCTATTGCTGTCCAAGATGCAATGAATATCGCGAGCAGTTTTGAAATGTTCACTTGTCAATGTGACCACACGAACGATCGGCCGTTTGTGATGTCCAGCCATGATTGTTTTTAAACCTTTTTTGTTTTACAAAGTGCTGAACACTCTGTTGAGACAGAGGCTAAAACGTGGTTCTTAACGGAGATCAACAGTGATTTAGAGATCAAATTACATATGCATTGGTAATCTGTCACAGCAATATTTAAAAGTTCAAAAGAAGAATGGCGCCTTACTCTTTAATAAACCTACGATATATATTTTAATAACATGTTATGCCAAACAATCTACTGTACTACAATTTTTTTCAAGCTCAAAACAGAATACGCAAATACACAATATTATTCACTATGCATGTTTTAAAGTCTTATATACAAAAGTAATACGTCCTCTGGTTGTTATGATACTTTAAGCTGAAAACAAAACACGCAATATTATCAAAGTTTTATCACTTAGTTGTTGAATAAGATAAACAACAATTTTCTCATATCTTCAATGACCATATTGCAATTAAAATAAATAATATATTTAAACAATTGCCGTCACATGATATAAAATTGCGGCATGTCCAACCTTGGCACTAGGTATATATAACATTCAAACCAAGAAGGCCAATTGCACAGCAGGAACGCGTATTTTTATCAATAGATAATAATGTTCTATTAAGCGTGAATTATAAACATAATAAAAGCGTTGACCAATATACAGAGTTGAAGTCTTATGGCGTGGTCAGTGTGTGTGTGTGTGTGTGTGTGTGTGTGTGTGTGTGTGTGTGTGTGTGTGTATGTGTGTGTGTATNGTGCGTGCGTGCGTGCGTGCGTGCGTGCGTGTGTGTGTGTGTGTGTGTGTGTTTATTTGTTTTGTGCCCCGTTGTTTTGCAATTGGTTCCTTGCAATAAATAAAGGATCGCATTGTACGATAAGATTTCTGTCATGCTGGTGTAGCTGAAGTGTGTATAATTGCACATATTAATATATAACAAGTTTTATAAACTAAAACAGACACTTTAAGTTCAAAATAATAAAAAGAATACATCTAAATTGTGTGAGATACATTATGAAATTAATCATGGATGCCAACGTTACCAAAAACAGACCATTTCTGCTGAATTATATATTACTAGCGATGTTCACACACTTTTAAATTACTGATGCATATGTTTTTCACCTTCATTTCGATCATTCTTTTAATTATAAAAAATATATATAACATTAAAGATAAATCACATGACATTAGACAGACAACTTGTGCATTAGGTCAATACGGGACTTATGCCATTGAAAAAAAAACATCACTTTCGTAGGAAAACTGGCATATAGGATTTTATTATCATTAATGTGATTTCTGAATAAGGCAAACCTAGTGTTAAAGAACATGAATGTTTGGGGGAATCTAATGTTAGAGACCTTTATAAATGTATTTTTAAAATTGTATTTGTACGTTAATGGTCATGTCCTGGATTGTCCTCAACTTTGGAAAATCCCACTAATTTCCCGGCACATGTCCTTTTATCCATTAATAGTATTTATTTTAAAAATAAATACTATTGATATGGCATCGGATTTTCGAACAATTGTCAATGGATCAATGTTGTTAGAAAAAGCAGGAAAGTGTTTTTCCTAGAAGCAAGCTCATTCCGGGGTACGTATATTGGCTAGCCTCAAATTAGTGTAACGTATCTTTTGTAAACATCGGAACATAGCAGTATAGATATAGATGAC
This sequence comes from Dreissena rostriformis, assembly GCA_007657795.1. Lineage (NCBI taxonomy): Eukaryota > Metazoa > Mollusca > Bivalvia > Myida > Dreissenidae > Dreissena > Dreissena rostriformis. The sequence goes on from VMBQ01001761.1 coordinate 119,684, forward strand.
AATAATGAGTACATGTCAAATTTACATATGACACGCAAGTCGTGCCCCAAATTACAACGCCTATAAAAAGAACACTCAGCGTAGGATGAGCCGAAACTTTCAAAACGTATCATTTATTTGGTAGAATTTTATTTTGTTGCAAGTGTGCGTCATATAAATTTAGCGCAAAGTAAACTACTTGATATAGTTCCGCGTTCGTTTTACAAGTTTCTCGTGGAATTGTGTGCAGAACATACACATTAAACTTTGCCACCTATAAGCTGTTCGAGGGCATACTTGACAGGTAACATTGTGAACAGTTGATATTATTAAATATGTAGCCACTATTGTTTAGATTACTACTGTAAGAATACGTACCAGTTTTCTATCACAGGGTTGAAAATAGGTACAGATGTCGTGACTGTCTGTTGTGTGGAATCAACGTGAAATTGTAAAGAGGTTATCAGTTTCAATTTCTCAATGTCATTGTTTCGATGAATATGTTCTGATATGATTTGTTAATCTGTGTTGTCTTAGTTACGAATTAAAAAACCAATATCTGAAACTATTTTTATATAATTCAAGTAATTGTATTCATTTTGGAAGTATCTTAAACATGTGATTTACGAGAAGGCATATATCGATACAAACGTAGTCGACATTAAACAATGATGCTCGTATGCAAAAGAGAACTTTCATCCAATATTATTTATGTCTCATTTGATAAAACGAATTCAGAATGAGGCTGAAAAGTATGTGGAAGCCGGCATTGCTTGTTTAGAAGTATTAGCATGTTCAGCAGATAAAATGTTCAGTACATTCGGAAAAAAAAAATATTCAATGTGTCGTAAGATGTTTCTCAGTCGAAGTAAGTAACTTAATTCTGTTTATTTTTTCTAAGTCTTATTTTATAATACAAAATATATGTTACGACCGCCACTTTTGATAACGTAGCTGTGGTGGACGTCACGATCTTGTTTAATGAAAAACAATCATTATATATCATAATTGTATGCTTGTTAAACGAGAATTTATCATGTCGTATTGATTTGAATTTTAAATAATTATGAACCAAAATAGTTAAAAGTGAACGTGGGTACCCATGCGTCGGTTCGATTTGAAAATAAGAATAACCTTTATAACACTGATATCATTTTATATTGAAATGTATGTGCTGCGCAAACAAATAGATGCATTTTATCAGAGATTCATATTGGTACACAATAATTATCTTTAAATTTTCCAAAAGTATATATACTACAAAGGTAATCACTGGCATGGTCATAAGTGTATGCATAATCTGCATTACAAGTTCATTTCTTAATAATTCGAATATTCGATCAATTAGTTAACAATAACCATCAATTATCTTTGTTATCAAAGCATATTAAAATGATGGAAATTACTTTTATTTCATATATAAACAGATAAATGCCTAGATAAGATGGACCACCGTATGCAAGCATTGGAAAAGGACATTAAAAACCTTTGGTTAGCTCTTGACGATCGAATCAAAATGTTAGTTGAGTGCGTTTCGAAACTCGAACACATTGCTGAGGGGCGGATATGGCAGCGGCAAAAGTCTCAAGTAGGTTTGACGATCTTGAACGTGAACGTGAACGCCTTGGTGATGATTTGACATATATAAAATCTCAAAGTATGAGAAACAACCTTAAATATACTGGTGTACCGGAAGCGGAGTACGTGTCAGCTGAGACCACGGAGAAAAAATTGCGAAAACATAGCTGTAAAGATTGCTCAGAAAACGGCGGTCACTATCAGGTTCGAGAGGTCACATCGGTCTCCGGGGGAACCCACACGTGGTAAAGCTCGCTCTATCATTGCGAAGTTTACCCTTTTCAAAGCCCTGGAGACAGTGCGACGCCAGTATAAAGATCTGAATGGTACCGGATTTAACATGTGTGAACATTTCCAACCGAAAGTGGTTTCCAAACGTCACAAGCTGCTACCTAAGCAGAGGGAGTGCAGAGCCACAGGCAACGTTCATGGATCGCCTACGATACCATCTTCGTCGATGGGCAATGAGTGCGTGACTAGGGACCCGTGGACCAAATTCCAAATAGTGCACTGTCGTAGCTACCATGTGTGTAAGCTTCAAGGTTCTGGTGCTTATAGTGTATGAGGAGATAGTAGGCAGGTTTTACTTCAGCCATATAAGGAAAACTGCCCCGCCCCCATAACTTTTGACCCAGAGGTCAGATTAAAATTCCAAATAGTGCACCGTCGCACTGTTGCTCATAGCTACCATGAGTGTAAGTTTCAAGGTTCTAGTGCTCATAGTGTAGGTCGGACGGACGGACAGTGGAGATCAATACAATATCCCCACGCTTTTAAAGCGTGGGGATAATAAACATTTTAGATATTGTTAATGGTACAGTTGGTAATAGCTGTAAGCAAATTTTGTTTTTTAATAACGGTACGTCTGTTGATTATTTATTGGCGAATTAATACAGCTTTTCATTTATATCGAATTTTATCGTGTATGAATTTAACGTTTTTAGCGATCACGCCCCGTTATATTTTTCCTGATTATGTAATAATGCCTCGTCAAGTTGAAATGTGACGTTGCGTTGCGTGGGCGATTTTGTTCATTGATTATTTCTATGTTACCTGTATTTAACACTTTTGTTCAACATAGCGATTACTGAAGTACAACATCATCATTCATGACGTGTTAAATAGATTTACGGAAACCATACAGTGTTGCGGAAATGTATTTCTTAAACATGTGTTTATAAAACAACCCCTTGTTTCAATGTAAATATATGTATACAAAATGCAGAATGATTTGATAACAAGTGCGATACTGCACGATATGTATACCGTATTTTTAACTCGAGTAAAAAAGATATGAACAGAGTCGTTCGTGTTCAAGTAAGAGATATTATATGGACTTAATTCCCAAAGATAAAGCCTGATGGTATTAACAAAAAATGTTGGAGATTGAAAATGTACGACAACACAAACCAATGGACTTTTGGCGATTTTTCAAATAACAAAAAACGTCCTAAAATATCTTGAGAAGAATTTAAAATGTTTTTGAATACCTGAGTAGCAATATGTCGGAATTGTGTGATACTGAAGCAGACGATTATGTTTAACTTATGAATTGAACTGAGGAAATTCTGAATTTCCATAATTGACGTACCTATATCTTTTGAAGAAGTTAACTATGCAATCAAACATTTAAAACGAATTTATCATGTGGTAGTGACTGTATTTTGTACCAATAATTTTTGATTGCATTGATATTTTGTCTGCTCATGTGTGCGATTTGTTTAACGGTATTTTGTTTGCATCGCTCCCAATAATAAGACAAAACGGGTTATAATACCTTGGCACACAAAAGGCGCTTTTAATGATGTAAATAACTATAGAGGGGTTGCTAAAGGAACTTGCTCTTTAAAATTGCGCTCCTTACTGTCAGACATAATTGATTAAGATATTTACATAAACTCAACATGGTCTTAATATTTAGTTATAAGCAGGTTAAAGGTTGGCCAAAACATATTTCTATGTTTTTTATTCGCAAACATCTATAATTATCAAAGTAGTAAGAAGTGGTACTCACATCTTACAAATCGTTGCTCATGATCAACATCGTTGACATTACCCAATTCAATTTGCAAGAGATGGGATGAAAATCTGATGCGGGGTCATTGGTAATATACTTATTTTTTCAGCGAATATTTTTTAGAATTGTATTCTGTTTTGAACATACAATACTGGTGAAATTAAGGAATTTATTAAATAATTTCACGCCCTTCCTTTATAAAAGTATGTCTTACCTTATATTTTATTCTACGAAAACAGTAAATATTTTCATTACAAACATTTTACAAAAATTGCTGACAATATGATCAATAATAGTATTAATTCGCTTATACCAGCTTTCACTTTTGCCAGAAAGGAAGAGATGGGGATTGATATTATACTTAAGTGAGTTTCTGTTTTTCATACTTTTTAACTAAAAACGGATGGCTCTTTCTTCACATGCAACTTAGTAAATTGAGTAAAATATCAATATGACTTCGTAATAATAGAGAAAATATCTTAGCACTGATATTTAAAAGAGTTATCCCTCTTTAACCAGCTGTCGCATTGAGAAATGTAATCCGTGATGGAATTACACTTGTTGAGAACCGAAACGACCCTTCGCGGAAATAGCATCGAACTTATTGACATACGACAGTTGTTTACATCTTGATTTGCCCTGTTTATAATATACAACCTCAATTGCGCAAATGGCGACAATGACATGTCAATGCAAATTTGATTGAATGAACATCCCCAATTGTTTATAATGTTTGAGCCTTAAAAACAACAATTATTTGTGTGTATGTCATCATTAATTTCACTAAAAAAATGTTCATACGATATAGTTCTTACACAACTTTGTTGATGTTAAACAAGAATATTGCAGATGCAGGAATTATTCAAGAACATGTCCGAAAGCCTCTCCCTAGGTTATACGAGCGCACATATGTGACAAAAAATACAAAAATGCAATTATGTTCGTTCAATCATCGCCGTGGAGACATACAAATACAACCAAATACATATAATGATATAATCAGCATCACCGAATAAGATCAAAACGTAAATTATATACATATTATTCGCACGACAATTATATCGGACGTAAATCATTTGCATGAATAGCTGGACACTAATGATATACTTTAGACCTGGCCTTTAGATTTGTGCAATGTGATAGATGGTCTATTCATGATTTATCGGAAACAAGAACAGAAAACTGACTGTTCAAATGAACAAGTAAATATGTGTTTTTATGTTCATTTCCCATGAATGCCAGGTGAAGTTTACCATGTGTTACATGATCGTTTCATACATTATAATAAACATATATGGTTTCCGCTCTGTCGATATTTTTTTTCATGTTCTATTGCATGTCAACCGGCCTCTATAATTTAGAAAATACGACACATTCCCGTTGTTATTTGTAATTCATTACCGTGTCTAATTCGGAAACATCTTTAAACACGTTTCATCGCGCAATGTAATTACGCACTAGAATTGAAATAAAAAGAGGATTGTCAATAGTTAATTAATATGTAATTATGTTCACGGAAATAGCGCCGTGAACAGTACACTATGTCATTTACTTTAATAGTTTCGCGTATATAAGAGATCGTTTTGCGTTTTAAAGTTAAAAGAACTTATGAAGTTTGTGTCGCTGCAAAACTACAACGCAAATATGAGAAGCTTTGTCGTTTGTTTCCTGTTGGTTTCTCTGGGATTGTTCCAGTTCTCAGGTAAATGGTTACAAAATTTCAACTGCGTCAAGATCAGGTTATACTCGGTAAATCATAGTAACTTGTTTATATATAGTAAAATGAAAATGCCCGGCGTTTTTATGAATATCTTAATAACCCCAATAACATACACTTGTTTAACAAAATGGTTCAAATACGGCAATTGCATGCAAACAATAAAGAGAATTACGTTGTTAGTTGTTTAAGGTAAATCCCAAATGTGTTTACTAGTTTCTTAATCGTCGCATTTATCTATAACAATCAAACGGCATTTTTAACTGATGAATCAGAGTATATTTGCATTAAATGTCTAATCTTATACACTTTTTCCATTACATGTTAGAAAGAAGAGTGTTTGGAATTTTAAAGACAATGTTTAAATGTTTAGAAGTATTTCTATATTTAAACTATTACGAATTTTCCAAGTAGTGTTATTTTATGTTTTTGATTTTAACCCCTAATTATCTTTACCCATCAAGGCCTCATTTGCATATTTAATTAATAAAAAATATTTTCCATTTTTCAAATCAAATTGCCATAATTGCATAATAATGACTAATTTACAATTAATATTAACTATTAAAATTCATTATATGTGTATGTTATATATACATATTAATACCGATGCATATGTAAAGATAGGTAAAGATATCCGTTTAGTTGTGTGTGTTAAACAGTATAAAATGAAGAATACTCATACGCATATGCTATATTTACAACAGCATGTGCACCTGTGGACACCAAAGAGGCCGGGATCAACGAGTTACCACCCATAATAGTTGATAGTGTGGTGGACAGGTATATATTATTTATATGTGTCATTTATATTTATATTTGGTTTATTGCAATGAAATTTAATATCCGCAGGTAAAAAAAAACTTTGCATATAACGAAAAGTTTAGGCAGCGAATATATTAATAATATAGCATGTTATAATCATTATTTATACGAGCAGAATACTTCATCGGCTTCGCCAGCTTCCATGCCCACCATGCTTTATAATATCAAAGGTGGTTTCGTTAGCAGATATATGCATTGATGTCATTTTTTCCAAAACAGATAAAATGACGTCACTAAAATCAAAACTATGTAATTTTGTTACTCATGTTTTATATGCCTTATGTTATTAACACAGTTGTTGTGATTATGTTGTGATTATGATGGAAAAAGAAGGGTTATTTTGAATTAAGAGTTTAAATAAACATTCAGATACCCTGTCGAAACTATACATTTTTATCAGTAAGAATTAAGGAACTAATAATTGTTAAAATACTACCTATAATAATGACATTTTATGTGTATACATTATAGTTGAGCTTCACATATGAACGTAGTTAAATGTCTGATTTTTTCAGTAACAACATGAGGGAGAAGCGAGATTGTAAGGGTGTGTTCTGTATACGAGACGCCGATCTGCCAAAGGCTGAGGTCGTTGATCGAAATGAAGAAGACGTGTGAACATTCAGTGCATTGAACTCCTTGACTTTCAATGGCTTCGTATCAATTAGAAATAAACTTCACATACGACATGATATAGTTACAACCATGTTACATGCGTTGTTTAATTGTTTTCCGTAAATAATCGAACTTATTTTCTTTATTCTCTGTCATTTGAGGTGAACTCGCTATTTTGTGAAAATTGAACATCGGTGATTGTTTAATATACCACTTTGGTAAAATAATTATATATACATGTGTTACAAATAGTTAATTGATATCCAAGTGCATGTTAATAAACTCGTGTACACATCTGTTTTAATGGATTATAAAGATTCTGGTAATTAATTATTACGATGAAAAATAATCATTCAGTTATTTGGAAAGTTAGGTAATCTGGTGAGCGGCGTATTCACAGTGGCTAGAATTGATTTCATGCACCTTGAAATTGTCTTGCAAAATTGTCCCAACTCGCATCACTTTAGTCAAGTAATTTGTAATGGATAACATTATTTTGGTGATAAATTATCTTTGTCGACTGCGTAATTGACGCCGTTTCTTACGATTTAATAAGCATACATATCACCGCATTGAACGTGCAGTACCAACCATTCTTACTGTTTTGCATTTTGTTGACATCAGTTGCACATTTATTGAATAATCAAAAAAAAAATTATGTGAACTCAATGAAAACTAGTTTTCCTACAAAACATGAGGTAAAGATTTTAAACGGGATTTGTATTGTCATTCAAATTTAAGTGAATTCAAATGAATTCATTATATGAATATTAAGGTGAAACTGGTGCATATAAAGTAGACGTTATATGTACCAAGAGATAAATTAATTTTTTAATAGGGTCATTTGTCCACGAAGTTTTTTCCCAATCTTAAAAAATCAGTCCACTGGAATTGAGTATAACCGGAGAAATGAACCACGGTTCTGCTTGCCGATTAGCTGCATGCAAGTTCAGTTCTACTAGTATGCCATGAGTGTAGCTTCATTGCTCGTTGATAAACGCTAATAGATGGAGTATGTGTATAATTTCGCACAAATATGTCTTTGGTGGTCTTTTTGGTCGTTAACTAAAACTATTATAAAAGTTCCGCTCGACTCTCCTTAAATAGTTTTTGCAGTATTCCTTGCATAATTTCAAATGATCGCGACCAATTTTTAGCCTGGTACCCGGTTCGTACTGAGATATTATGCCCGGCACAAACTACCGAAATGTCCGATCCGATGGTTTATTTGCAGCAAGGCAACAATAATTCACAAAGCGTTATTAAAGCAAATACACGATAAATGCTATGCAACGAAGATTTTGTGAAACTGGCGACCGGTTAATACTTATATCGAGAAAACAGCCAGTGAAGTGTAGTCCGGCATTCCAACGAGAATTTCGGATAAAGTCATTTTGTTTTAAATTTGGTTAATTTTGCAGAAAAATTTCTTTGCCACACTGAACATGTCAATTTCAGCGAAACAATATGACAATATCAATGGATTTTTATATATTATATACTATTTATGACAAACATGTACATTCATTATATGGTTGGAAACTATTGGGATCAAATCATTCTGTTAAAACGAGGATAAACACAAGAATCCAACATATGATTCCCCACTGTGTTATCGTGTTACTCTAAAAGATTGGTGTACTTTTTATCATGTTATGCAGTTATATTTATCTTCCGTAAGCATAAACATAAGTCCATGTTTCAGAAAATGAGAAGCAAAAAGATATGCTATATGCATTGATATAATTCAGATAATCATATCTTATATCGGGAGATCGCCTTTGCGAAGTGAATATTGCGTCCGTCTAGCGACCAGGATGTCACAGGTTCCATGCTCACTATGGGGGCGTTCTTTAGATCTCCCCCAAGACACCAAGTACTAGATCTTCCACATAAACGGACTCGATAACAGTTTCAATTAGCTTTGGCTTTCGATGCACTCGAGCTGAAATAAATAGGTTTAAAGTAATCAAGTATTTAACATAGAGATTTAGATAACAAAAATAATGGCAGAGGGGGCGGCTAAAAAATGACAGAGCGATCTCTTTTTTGTGTGAAAAATCGTCGGATGGAAAACGTTGATGGAAATGACTTAATTGTGCGGTTTTAACTAACTACTTATATTCTAGCATCCTTTCAGTATGTATTATATGCGGAATGGCCCTTATTTAAAACAATTGTAATCCAATCCCAATTTAAACTGAATGCTACACTATAAACTATCTGAATGATATCCTAACAGTGTAATAAAACATTGTGTTGAAATAACGTTATTTACATTTGGTCTAGTTAGGTTTGATAATTTTTCAAAATGAACTTTTTATAAAAGTTATTACACTATGTTTGCGCTGTTTTATATTATTGCAGTCAGATTTAAACATTTATTTATAAATTAAGCAATAACGATCAAATATCACAAACAATCACAAACGTTATTTAAAAGTGTAGCATTAACAAATTATGTAAAGTGTAGTGAATTATATTTTGTGTTTCATGTGAATAATATCACATTGTTTATCTTAATAATAACTTGTACTTTCAAGCTCGAGAAATATCGTGACACTTGCCCTACAGTCAAGACAAATACAACACCCGAACACTGATACTTACTTTTTCATTATTCATTGGACAATCATGGCAATTCTTCATATACATTTTGCATAAACAGTATTATAAAATTGTCCAACCCAACTACTTTACTATAATGACATCATGTATAGTAAGTATTGAACACACACACAAAACATATATGTTTAACTGCATCCAAAATCTTGCTTAACAAGTTGATTGTTTCCTGTCATGCAACATTGCATTTTTAAGCACAATTATTCAGAACATATCAACATGGGACGGCCCCTAGTGTCTGATCAACGAAGTAAATATGTAGTGTTTGCTTATCTAAAATTAAACAATTCAAGTATTTAATGCTACATGAAATTAAGAAATATATTATTGTTATTATTATTTATATAATAACTATTATTATATTAATATAATTATTATGATTATTGTTTCGATACTTAAATAATAATTGGAGCTTTTACCACACAACACAATAGGCTTTTTTACTGAATAGACGGTGATCAACGTGCTCAAATACCTATATAAGGTTGACCAAGCCAAATGGTGACGTTTGAAGACAGAACGATAAGGTATATATCAAAATTAATGTTAATAAAAAGTTAGAACTCAAGTTTATCATCACTACGAGGTCGTTTATTATGGTAAGGGCCAATCGTTAACAAATCGACGCAGCATAAAATACACCAAAATTTAAACAAAAAACGAATAAATTTGAGTAACTTAATTGTAAAGATGAATACGAAGCAGCGGATATTTTTCAATAGATTAAAGACGGACGCAAATCGCACAGGTTTACTAACTAATCATTATATGTGCAAATACAAATGAACTTATTTAAACTAAACCAAAGTGGTTTATATGATCACGATCAACAAAGAGGGCAAAGACCGAGAAAAGTTGGACATGTACAGACCAATCAGTCTTACCAGCTGTGTGGGCAAACGCATGGAACGGCTTATCAACAGACGGCTAACGTCGAATCTGGACAAGAACATCGTCATTTCTCAAAAGTATGCAGGTTTCAGGTAAAATCATTCGACTGAGGATCACGTGACAAATATCGCTTGGAAGATTAAAGGTGGCTTGCGGGTCAGGAAAAATGCAATTAGAACTGGATTGACATGGAAAAGGCATTCGATAAAGTCTGGGAGGGCTGAAATTGAAGCTGCAGAAAAGTGTTGTGGTCGGTTTAATTTTCCAATTGATCGTTCAGTATTTGAAGAGCAGGAAAACAAAAGTCCGTGTAAGAAGACAGCACAGCCGAAAGAAGACACTAAAAGACGAAGTGCCTGAAATTACCCTGCATGCCGTCTTTGCAGAGAGCTTTGCAAAATCTATTTGAAGCAAGCACATTAGGAAAAGATAATAACTGTGCACATATGGAAGCAATAGTATATGCCCTTGTGCGTTTCACTTCTACTAAGTGAAATGTATCTACCTATGCAATTTTAATCGAACAAAGGATAATACAAATAAATCATATACCCTGCCCTTCACTTCAATGAGAAAGATCTACGGAATATACCTCTAATAATTTTCTAGATATGCCCCAGAAAAAAAAAACAATATAAAAATGAACAAGAGGAAATAACTCCAAAATAAAGAAACAACTGAAGAGCTTTCGGACTGTAGCTTTTCAAGACTCGACATTTGCTTCGGATAACTAACATTGAGGTCTATCCATCTATTAAGTTTTAAGTAAATACATTTTTTGAGATTTTGAGGTAAGAAAAGATTGACAACCGATATCCAGTATTTCCCCATTCACAACTTTGTTATACCGTGGGTATACAAATAATGTGGAGCCATTGCAGCATGCTAAATTTTAGGGACAAAGCCATGCAATGTCATGAAGAAACCATAATTATGGTAATAATCAGTCAAAGAAGAAATCATCAGTCAGAGCAGAAATCAATAGTCAGAAAAGGAATCATTAGCCAGAGCAAAAATCAATAGTCATAAAAGAAATCATCAGTCAGTGCAGAAATCAATAGTCAGAAAAGAAATCATCAGTCAGAGCTGAAATCATCAGTCAAAACAGACATCATTTTTCAGAACAGATATCATCACTCATATCTTAAATCATCCGTCCGAAGAGAAAGCATCCATCCAGGCTGAAATCATCCGTCGGAACAGATATCATCCGTCAGAACAGATATCCGTAAGAACAGATAATATCCGTCAGAACAGATATCATCCGTCAGAACAGACATCATCCATCAGAACAGACATCAGCAGTCAGAACAGATATCATCCGTCAGAACAGACATCATCAGTCAGAACAGATATCATCACTCATATCTAAAATCCGTCCGAACAGAAAGCCTCCGTCCAAGCTGCAATCATCCGTCAGAGCAGAGTTTAAATCATTTGTCCGAGAAGAAATCATCAGTCATAGATGAAATCATCAGTCAGGGCAGAAAACATCAGACAGAGCAGAAAACATCAGTCAGACCAGAAAACATCAGACAGAGCAGAACACATCAGACAGAGCAGAAAACAGCGTGGCAATATATTTCATTTTTAAATGTTTTATATTCAAAAAGAAAATATGTTTGCCGACAACTGTTCTGATAACTTAAATGAATTAACTCTGTTGTGTTTTTATTTCAACATAATATTTTTTTATATAGAATCATATATGCACAAATAATGATACGCCCCAAAAAAAAAAAATACAAAAACGATATTAATAAATATATACGTATCGACCAGTCATGCTATGTGGAATGTCTCATACCAGGAATGACACACATTATCGTTGATCGTTTACTGCGGGCTACTCATATAAACTTATTTTAATAAAACATATATCAAGATGATTTTTTTATACATTGCAAACATACTCTCAAAGTACAGTGTGAAATTAATAAGTAACGTGTCATATATATTTTGTAATAAAGCAATGGTAACAACTTTATGAAGCGCTATGTATAAATTCGCCATAAGATGCATTTTTTAGCAATCTTAAATAAAAGGATCAATAGGATTCACGTAAGTTTGAACCTTTATTTTACTTTTATTGGTTTTAAAGTTACCATGTCAAATATTTTATCATCGTAAAAAGGGTTTGCCTTCTGTTAAAATAGAGAAGTCAATAAATAGTTGACAGTTCCACTTTATAACGCTGGTGTATTGCGACTGCAGACGACTCAAGCAATAATGTTGTGAAAACCTTTATTTTATATCGCATTTATTTGTATAGAATTGATCGAAACAATGTTCAAACAATTGAAAACTCAGTAAGCTGAGAATAATTAAGGTATAAACGATTACAATTAATTGAAATGGCAAATTACGCTTTCAGCGAACGTCATATTGATCATTATATAGATCTCAATTTTCAGAACGTTGTAGCAGTCGCAGAAGTGTTGTTATGGACGCAGCTCTAGTCTACCACGCGGGTGGTCCGAGATCGCACCCATATTTATTTTACAATTAATGCAAAAATATGAACGTAATTTTGTAAAATGGTTTGTTACTCAATAACAGTATATTAATAAGTATGTAAACACATCTTTTTTTATTATTTCTTCTTTTTCTTGCATAATGTCTCTTAAAACGTGTGTTTTATGCGTACAACGGCTTTAAATACAGCGCCGTCCTATAAATAAACATGTTGCCAGATACGTAAAAAGAAATGTCCTGCTAGAAACAACAAAATATCAATTTATATGTGGCAAGTGTAGTCGGCCAACGTACTACACTACATCACACCAGCCTCCAAGTGTCTCTACCAGCTCACCGCTGTCGCAAAATGTTCTCCAAAATAGTCGTCCTTCTACAAAATTGAACATAAAAACGCCATCAAAAAGCCATACATATGGTTTCATTAGCAAGAAACCTGGACCTAAATAAATTGTTGTTCCTACTTCTACCACAGGATGGAAGCCCATATTTTTTTATATAATAAGTATATTATTAATGTTTAACTTAATGTGTCAGGTCTCTGGAATGAAGTCCTTCCACTTTGTTTGACATTTCACAATCTCTCGTCAGAAAAGCCATACATACATCCAGAAAAGTGCTCGTTACCGACTTTGTGCCTTGTTATCTTGGCTTTTCGCACATTTTACGCGAGGATGTTATTAACAAATATAAACATACGCGTGATTTCGCACAAATTCTTTTCCCAGAAAAAAAGGAGCAAGTTATCCTCGTGCTCGACGGTACCTACATCCAGGAATTTGTATTTCCGTAATCGGGCCATATTTGGCCAAAAGTAAAAATAACGACGCATCAATTCTACAGAATATAATTTTAAAAAAGGAGGAGCTCGGGATCCGAGCGCAGATGCCGTCATTTATGCCACGAGGAAGCAAACAACTGCCACATGATTTGGCTCGTCACAAAGGTATGTTTGCTTTATTTGCAAAATACAGGGGGTAGATCGTACGCAAGTAACTGTTGTGGCGTAAGTGAGAAAAATATTAACTATTGTTCAAAATGGCGGCCAACGGCTGACATTTCGATTTTTTCGCCTAAACTTTTGAAAGGTTTGTACATTTACCAAACTTATTCGACATTATCCATACGCGCAAGATGTGATACTGATAAATATTTAACCTCGGTATAAATCCTGTAGCTGCATTATCAATATTAAAAAAGTTATTGACGACTTAATACGCAAGTTCCTGATTGTTTACGATTGACACGGCTCATTGTTTGTGCATTTTTAGGTCATATATAAGGTTTTCTCAGCAGTTTTCATGGAAAGGTGGACTCAAGAACCATCATAGTGTCCCTTGCCTGAACACCAGG